>JAHKKF010521901.1:0-5000 GCA_019740295.1 Labeo calbasu
TTTTTTTAATGTGTGTGTGTAATATAAGTTTTTATTTGTGTGTGTGGTTAGCGTAAACTAAGTGTAAAGTCTAAAATACATTTTTAGTTTTTACGTTATTATTTTTAATAACACATTTACACACACACAAACAATTTATTTATTTATTTATGAATTAATTTATTTATTTGTGTGTTTGTGGTGTGTGTAAACTGTAAAATAAGTTTTTTTAATTGTTATTATTTTTTAATAATACACATTAAACACAATCAGTATTTATTTATTATTTATTTGTGTGTGTGTGTGTTTAAGCTAAATGTAAAGTATTATTTTTTTAAAGAATTATTAAATTCTTAAAAATTATTTTCTAAAATCATTTATGCTCACCAATGCTGTATTTGTCTTACAATGTAAAATAATTTTATTATTTGTCATTTTATTTTAATATACTGTAAACTGTATGTTATTCCTGTGATGACAAAGCTGAATTTTTAGTCAGTACTGTTTAATTTGTCAGAACCTGTTTAATTGAGCATGTCTAAGTCACATTATGTGGTATTCAGTGTTTCACGTATTTGTGACCCTGCACAAAACCAATCATAAGGGTCAGTTTTTTGGAAACTGAGATTTATACATCATCTGAAATCTGAATAAATAAGGGTGCAAAAAAATCAAAATATTGAGAAAATCACCTTTAAAGTTGTCCAAATGATGTTCTTAGTGATGCATATTACTAATCAAAAATTAAGTTTTGACAGATTTACGGTAGGAAATTTGCTAAATATCTTCATGGAACATAATCTTTACCTAATATCCTAATGATTTTTGGCATAAAGATAAACTGATCATTTTGACCCATACAATGTATTTTCGGCTACAAATCATCTGTACCATGTGGGGTTGGACTATACATATTCAGTGAGCTTTTCTGGTTTCTACTGCTTGTCCATTATCTGAAATGGTTTCTATCGCATCTACACGGTTGCTTGTTGTTCCTTATTCTGAGCAAAATCGCAGAAACCCCCCAGTAATTCTTGGTAAATGTCATGTTTATTGATGAGCAGACTTCAAGATTCAGTTACAGCGCATGTCTGAGCAAAACTGTTACATTCACCATGACGGTTTTCACGTGTCATAGCAATCCAATGCATGCGTTGCCTAAGGACACTGTGCTTTGTGTGTGTGTGCTTGATTTAGTATAAAGATTGGCAGTTCTCACAGATATACACTTTGTCTGACATGGCTAGTATTCCAGATTCTCTTATACAATAATTGCAGTGGCAATTTGCATGTAAATGTGGAGGGAAAATTGGTGCTGGAATAAAATCAGGAATGAGGAATGATGATCGCAATTGTCTGTCTTGCTTTACTGAACTCCTGCCAAAGGGGTGGAAAAAAGCATTTGGGGGATTAAGACGACCCAAAGGAAATTCTTTGTAAAAGAGAGAATATGCACAGCTTTTGTACAAAAAGAGGACATTAAAATGTAAATAAAAATAAAATGAATAAAAAAAGTTAAAAAGTTAAATATAAAAAGATTAAAAATAAAGAGTTAACAGCTTCTAGTTTTATTTGTATTTATTTTTTATGTACTTTTTTTTTTTTTTACAGCCTAATGGCACAAATGTCAGCACTGTTGCTTTCGAAGAATTTCCATCATGTTTCCTCCATGTCAGATTTCTGTTTTGACTTTTTATTTTTGCAGAGGAGCTAATTATATAATAATTATATAATATTTAATTGTTGAACAAATTTGAGATTTATTTATTTATCAACCAACAATATTTATTTATCAAGACAACAGTTTTCATTTATATCATTGACTTCCATCTGATTTATACCATAAACATTCATAAAAATATTTACAAATCATAAGGGTTTCTAAAATGGGGAACAAGACATCGTTACATGCAAATTCAACAAAAAATCAGTATACTTCTTCTAAAGCTGTGGTCAGTCCCAAGAAAATTCGAGGAAGGAAAAGTGCAAGCGAAACTGTACAGAGCGCTCTTTCTTAGAGCAGATCATTGTGTAGGCAGTGAATTGAACATCAGTCCTAGATAACGTTAGATATGAACAAACCTCTGACTGTGGCGCATATCCTGCCCCAGCATGCCTCATTTTCGTTGATCGCTTGTCGGACCCCTATAACCCAGCTCACTACCCCTATAGCCCAGCACCAGTCCCACGGGTTTCCTTCAGGACGCCTGAGAGAGGCCAGGTACGAAAACAACACAAACTCTCACACCTTCAGACGCTTCTGGCGACAGTTGTGGTGAATCCCGGCTTGTCATCGTCTGGCCAAAGGATTAGGTTTACTGAGCGTCAACAGATTTGCCTCAGTATCAATAAATATTCACACCCAAACACTGTAATCAGAAAAATCAGGCTGGAAGAATTATGCAAAATCATATTGTTGAAGCGCACGGATTATGATGTGTTCGTTATGGAGATTACATACAAAGCCAATGCAAATATGCGAATAGACGAGAGTTCGCACCGGGCGACGCTAATTGGGCGACGCGATTGCCGCGAACGCTCGATATAGGGGTGAGCGGGGCACAACCTAAGGCGGGTTAGTTGTAACACTCGTGGTTTAAATATTTCCACACACGCTAGCGTAACCAAATTCTTAAAAAAGCCTTTACTAGTTGCCATAGCAACACTATACAGAGAAAAAAGTGCGCCAAAATTCAAAAGCCTTTTGAAGATATTGCTGAATATTTATTTTACCATAGTAAAAGTAAATTTCTGGCTGAAGCAAGTTTTTCATCTCAGTTTTTAGTATTCGTTCAAAAAATCGCGCTGATTGGGAACGTTGTAACACTGCGTTACAATCTGCCCCGCTATTATAAAAGTATGCTTTTCTATGACATTAGCAATGTAATTTTCACTATTTACTTTAAAAAGAAACCACAAAAAAAACAAAAAAAAAAACAGGTGAATAAAGACTGACAATCGATGTTTAATGTTGAGAAATTATTATTTCAAGAAATGTAAAGCATTTTGCCTCGTTTATGTGTCTGGTGTTCTATGAGAGCTGTGTTTGGAGGGAGGGAAGTGTTTTTTTTTTTTTTTTTTTGAATGTCTGAATGTGTTTCATGTATTTGCGCACATTGTTTTCAACTATACTGTATAGCTGTGTTTTGCAATCAGGGCCGNATTTCAAGAAATGTAAAGCATTTTGCCTCGTTTATGTGTCTGGTGTTCTATGAGAGCTGTGTTTGGAGGGAGGGAAGTGTTTTTTTTTTTTTTTTTTTTGAATGTCTGAATGTGTTTCATGTATTTGCGCACATTGTTTTCAACTATACTGTATAGCTGTGTTTTGCAATCAGGGCCGTCCCACGCATGGTTGCAATGTGTTCATTAAGAACCTCAAAAATTAGAAAATTTTTAAATTCTTAAAAAACGCCATTATTTAATTTGAAAAATGTAATCATTTTATTTTATTGACAAAATATTTTAGTTTGTTGTGTATATTTTTTTATTTGATCAGATAACATTTTAAGCTGTCATATGGTCATGTTACAACGCGCCCCTCACATGTTACAATGTAGCCCAAATATGGGGCATGTTGTCACTTTTCACTTCTTTTTTTTTTTAGCTAAATAACAAAAAACGTACACACTGTAATTATTAAACAAAGTTACATATTTGTACTAGACAAGTGTGGATAGAAAACTAAACTCTGAACCCCACCTGGATTTACACAAACTGAGAGATTCAAAAAGTGTTAGGTTGTGCCCCCTACGCTTCAATCGCGTCTTCCTCCAGCGGCAAATTCGCATGATGCGTTATCGCGCAAGTCAGTCAGTAAAGAGTTTATTGACACGTCCGGTTATTCCCAGCAGTGCCCAATTCGCATCGAATTCGCGAGTGTTTTCACGCCACGTCATCAGTCGGCCATTTTTGGCGGCAACAGTGCATACAAGAACGTAAACAATGCCACTGAATCTAACGGAAGTCGCAAATTTCGCTGATTATTGTCATGTTTTGGGCTGTACTAATCGGTCGGACCGGGAAAAACATTTGGAGTACTATAGGCTGACAAAAGTTATAACAAATCAAGGAGAACAGTGCAAAAACTGTCTGAGGAACAAATGGCGTTTGTGGTTGGCCAAACCGAACCAGGATTTCCAGGGCAAGAATCTTGACAACATTCGTGTTTGTTCTTATATTTTCCAGTCAGGTAGGTGAAATATTAGGCTAATATCATATTAATACTGCTCATACGTATCTTTACCACCTATTAACTTTAGTTTGTCAAAATATTGCATTCTTTCCTGCTTACTAAGTCCTTCTCTATATGATTTAGCAGCTTCCACACATTTTTTCCGTGGTTTAGACAGCATAAATTAGCGAAACAACATATTCAGTAGTACATAAACCGTGCAATCCATACTGTTGTTTACATCCGAGTATCGTCAATATGGCCGCACATCCGGGTAACTGACCAAACTGTAAGTCCTAACCCACTATTCGTGTCTTTGCACTAGCATTCACTTTTGGTGTGCACACACCTTTATTATTCAGATCTCCCAACTGTCTATGAAACGTGACACTGGAATATTTTCCTGGGGAAGGCCAGAGAAACATAAATAAGACACTTATGATTTGAGACAGTAGTCCGAATGAGTCTTAACAGGGGTCTTTACAAGTCTGTGCAGGTGGACATGCAAACATCGGCATTTGTGGAGCTACTCATTTCCATATTTTCAGATCATCAACTCAGAAAATAGTGTCAGAACCCTGAAAGCTGGATCTCATGCATCTACATCCGTTAGTGTTGTTTTTCCCTCCTAATGGAGGACTGGGGTCTTCTGTTAAAGCCTGTGGCTACAGACGTAAGCGCGTGATAAATCAGAGCATCACTTTCTTTACCCGTCTGTCATGCGCAGGCACCACCAACACGCCTGGCCATGTGCCATTTGCCTAACTTCCAAAACCATAAAACTCTTCGAAAGTCGTGCCGTTTTAATATTTAAAAGAGGGGAGCCGTGCTTTGCATGTCTGTGTGAGGG
>JAHKKF010521901.1:10000-11112 GCA_019740295.1 Labeo calbasu
ATCCAATCAGAATTCATTTGCATTTTCCACAATTGTGAAAGAAAAAAAACAGTATTGTTTAGCGCTATTGTTCTTCCAGCACATACATTCCTCCAAGTACCTCCTCAGACCTAGTGGACTGTGCTCCTGGTCCCTCAAAAGTCAACAAAAACATGTATAATCCAATACGATGATGAACTGTGAAGTGAAAGAAGCCGTATTATCCATATCCTCCATGCCTGGCGTCTTTATATATCTTTATCATGGAAGCAGTGGCAGTAGTCTGAAGCGACAACCATCCAGTTCTCAGGTTTTGACAAACTGAGAGACTAAAACCCCTCTCTTGTGCTTTTATACATGATTTGGGAGTAATATGTGCCAAAAAACAACAAACATCATGGGACTAAGAGCATTTCAGTATTAAATATTTAAGATGTCAACACAGACTGAACAAGCACCAGGAATCTGGGCCTAGTGAAACGAAAAAGACAAGCAGTGGAGTCTGTTTATCAGTTTCAACACCTAACACGCACTGTGTTGCTTCACCAAACAAAGAGGCCCTACTCTACTTATGGTCATATTCTATTACAGTAATGAGTAAATATATGAGAATGATGACGGATATCCATGGTGTCTTGATACAATACACAGCACACGTACAATAAACGGTTATTAGAAACAGGGTTGCCAGGTTTTCACAACAAAACTCCACCAACTGCTACTCAAAACTAACCCAGTCTCGTTTTCGAGGAGTCCTACCAGTAAAAATCGCATTCCAGGGGGTAAAATACACGTTTTTGACGCGGTTATAGAAGTAAAATTCGCATTCCAGGGGCTAAATCTTCAATCCGCGGCAAAAGTGTTAAAGCAGCCCAATTCCGCGGGAAAACCGCGGACCTGGCAACACTGACTAGAAGTAGTAGGCTAAAAACTACGTAAGGACCGTCTCCGGAAGGACAATACTGCCACCATGTGGACTGTTGACAAAACTACTGTTATATAGTACTTCCTTTTACGTTGGTTTGTCGAACTTCGTTTTATGCTACGTCTACATTAATCCGGATACATTTAAAAACGGAGTTTTCGTTTTAAAACGCTCTCCGTCCACACTAGCATTTTCAAGCGTTTTCCAA
>JAHKKF010521903.1:0-24157 GCA_019740295.1 Labeo calbasu
TTATTATTATTATTATTATTATTATTATTATGTAGTCTGGATCTTCTGGAGGTTTTGGGTTTCCATAATAATAATAATTATTATTATTATTATTATTGTTGTTGTTGTTGTGTTATATTTGTTGTAACAGGGATGGACTTGCCTGGGGGAGTTCTTTGCTCTGTCATCATGTCATGATTTTTATTTAAAATTGTCAGTCTCTATCTGTCTGTATCTCTGCTGAGAGACAACAGCACTCTTTCCAGCACTTGAATATCACACTTACATCTATGAACCCAAATCGCTCCAGCCGCACATATGCTATAGATAAAAAGCAAAACAGTTTACGCCTTCTTTTGTTAAAGCGAAGAGAATTTATAGATGAACACTTTTTGCATTGAAAAAAATGACTCAATTGTAAAAATTTGTTTCATGTGCATGCAGCAAAAATGAATTACAACCCTAAGTAAAAAAAAAAAAAAAAGGTCCAGAAGATGACTTTTCTTTATAAGACAACAATGCATTTTAAATAGCTTCAAATTGTTGTCAGTCGTTAAAATACGTTTACCAACCTACGTATCTACTCCCACACGAAACACTCAAGTGCTGTTTAAAATCAGTGGCATAACAGGATAAAGAGAGTTTGTAGTACAGGTATGAACTTGTGAAGGTGTGAGAGAGAGTGTGGGGGAAATCAGCACCTTTGAATAGAGTGACATAGAATACCGTCAGTCAGAGCACTGATAGATATTTTTGAGACACATGGCACAATGTGTGGCACTTAGAAATTCACATTAGTTCACCAGCTAGGGTTACCAGCCAATTAGAATGCAGGATTAATAAGTCAGGTGGAGTTACCCTCCAATTTGAGCCCAGGATCAGGGAGACAGGTAGAGTTTCACTCCAATTAGAGCCTGGGATTAAACCCTGGTAAGGTTACCTTCACGTCTTTCCAGATTTGAGTAGCTATGGCGAGGTTATACCACGGTCATACTGTCACACCTTTGTTTTTTTGTTTGTTTGTTTGTTTCAGTTTGCTTTATTTTTGTTTCTTTATCTTATTTTTCTTTGTTTGTGTTAAAACCAACAGAAACATATAAAAGCGAAACATTATTTGTTTGTTTCTTTTGTTTTCTTTTTGTTTAATTTTGTTTGCGTCTTTTTTGCGTCTGTTTGTTGGTTTCTTTTTGTTACATTTTTACATTTGTTTCTTTTTTGTTTATTTCTTATGTTCTTATCTTCTTTCTCACTCTTCTCAGATATACATTCATTTATTCATTCATTCCACCCATTCACGTACAAACCGTGGAAACTTGACTCTCACGGACAGGATGCTGAGGTGAAGTATGCAGATGAGCCCATGCGGTCTGGAACGGGCAGGTGAGGATTAGCCTCTGATTGAATCGTTCCTCTTATCTGCTGTCAGACAGAGCAGGCGGCAATACTGAGCCTGTTAAGATGGGAGCTGATTCTGTTTGCCTTGGGAATACATGCACACATAATGGAGCAGCACCTCTCACCAGTCTCTGGAGAATTGACTAACAGCTCCATTTTGCAGAGGTCGCTAATACCAGACCTTAAGACCGCTCACTCCGCGTCAACTATTTTTTATTCTCGCATATTAACACCACTTCACACCCTGTGGGAAAAACATCATGCGACATAAATTGGCATTAGTGAATTCAGCATTGACTGACCTCTGACTTTGCATTGTTTTATTAAAAGTAAAATTAAACAAAACCATAAAATAAATTTGAAAAAACAAGTTCCTCTTTATTAGAAATAAGGAGGGTTTAATGTTGGTTTTGTTTTGGTTTGGTTTTCTTTGGTTTGGTTTGGTTTAGGTTTTTTTGTTGTTTTTGTTGTTGTTGTTGTTGTTTTTTTTTTGGTTGGGGTTTGCTTTATTTTATATCTCGCTTTATGTTGAAATAAACAAACAAAAATGTAGTTTTTTTGTTTTTTTTTTGGTTTTGGTCTTGTTTGTTTTTTTTTTCATTTCTTGTTGCATTTTATTTTATTTTATATCTCATTGAAACAAACAAACACAAATTGTTTTGTTTGTCTTCGTTTGTTTTCTTTGGTTTGGTTTTTTTTGTTGTTGTTGTTTTATTTTATATCTCTCTTCATGTTGAAACAAACCAAAGTAGTTTTGGTTGTTGTTTTTTTTGCGTTTTGTTTTATTTTACTTTTTATGTTGAAACAAACAAATAAAAATTGTTTGGTTTGGTTTTGGGGGTTTTTGCGATTTTTTTATTTAATTTTTATTTTATTTTATTTCTCTCCATGTTAAAACAAACAAAAAATGTTTTTGTTTTGTTTTGGGTTTGGATTTTGGGTTTTGTTGGATTATTATTTTTTTTTTTTGCATTTTGTTTTATTTTATTGTTTCTCTTTTCATGTTGAAAAACAAAAATTGTTTTGTTGTTAATTTTTTTGTTGCGTTTAGTTTTATTTAATATCTCTCTTCATGTTGAAACAAACAAACAAAAATTGTTTTGTTTATTTTGTTTTGGTTTGGGTTTTGTTTGGTTTTGGTTTGTTTGTTTGTTTTTTTGTTGCATTTTGTTTATTTTACATCTTTTTTCATGTTGAAACAAACAAACAAAAAATATTTGGTTTGGTTTTTAATTTTTTTTGTAACGTTTAGTTTTATTTTATGTATCTCCGTGGTGAAACAAACACAAAAAATGGTTTTGGTTTGTTTTGGTTTTTATATTTATATTTTATATTTATATTTTATATCCCTCTTCAAACAAACAAACAATCAACAATTGTTTAGTTTTGTTTACCCATCAGGTCACATCCATGACACCACATTTTAGTGTTGTTGTTTTTCCTGTCTTTTTTGTCAGTTTTGTGTAAATGCGTATTTTTGAGTGAATACTCCATATCCTCAGGGAATGAGGTGATGTGTCTGGAGCATGGAGCAGGATATGAGTGCAGAGGCAGCTGTGGTGTCCAGCAGAAGGGCAGTTATCCTCTTAACCCCCGAGTCTGAGCGCAGAGAGAGACGGGCTGCTCGGTGCAGGAGAGAAGCTGATAATGCTTCTTCTTTCTCCGCCCGGGCCCCTCTTAATCTTTTTCTTATACAAATGCTGGCAGAGAGAGTCATGAATTTTAATATCACCCCCCCTGCCAGCCCCCGTCTCCCGTTTTTTCTCAGCATAGTTATACGGCGGTTCCAAATCACACATTTTCTCGTCACAAACTCTTTTAAACTCTCATCGGGAGTAGATAAATAGATATTTTCCAGTCTCTAATTTCCCGGGTGGCTAATCGTTCTTCCCTCCACAGTAACCTACGATGGCTGTGTTTTCTCCGTCGCTAATGCTAGCGTATCGTTTCAGCCCTTGCCTTGATAATTACCAGAAACAGTTGCACAACAAAAGTTGTCTGTTATCATCTGGGGTTTGTGGGACACGCTGGGGGTTCCTGCGGTGACGGCGCTGAAGTGGCACTGGCCCTGCTCGTGCCCCAGGGGGCCTCTCTCAGAGCCGAGACCTCGCTAATCACTACCTCTAACGAGGCTGCTAATTGAGCGCACTCCCCTCCTTCACCGTCTCTGAAAACATCATTCAGCTCTGCAGTTTGAGTCACCAGTGAATCAACACAAGGGCCCTCTCCGTTAAACAGCGCACCCATGGTAACCGCAAAAAGCGTGACCGGTGCGGTTGACGGAGCGCCGACGTCGGTACCGCAGTGAGCTCGAAAATGGTATAGGGACCCGAAAGAGAGAGTGACATGTCTTTATTGTTACCCTCCATCTTGACACAGCACACTCAGCCTAATCACACATAATTGGATGGGAGGAGTCGAGGGCTGCAGCCTTTGTGTGCAAAGGGCATGTGGTCAAGTTAATGGGGCCCTTACTCTGAGTAGATAGAGATCGCTCTGTGCTTTCCCTCTTTTCCTGCTTTTCTCGTTTTACCTGTTTGTTTTTTTCGCACGCGCTCAGGTATGAAAGACTGAGCTCGTGCTCATTTTTCACCCATCACCTTAATTCGTCCTCGCATTTTTTCCCTCAATTCTGCCGCAACAGAACAGAGATAAGAGCGTTTCAATAGTGGGATAATGTAGACCTGTAATGCTTTCATTCTGCTCGGCGTATATCTAACTAGAGGAGTATAAACACGCCGATAACGCTGTCAGACCGTGTTATTTTCTTTGTCTTATTTTCCTCCGTCTGAGGTTTAATTCAAATGCCAGAATGGAGCTTGTCACACGGCAGCATCCTCTTGTTCCGCTCGCTTTTCCTTTTCTTTCGTCGCTCCATTCATCGGAGGGAGGGAAGAGAAAATGTCAGTCTCTCGGCACTGTCCTCCGGCGCTTGTCATCTTAACAGCATCAGAGTGACATCTGCCCCCGCCAGGAGAGTTCCCCGAGTGACAAGCACCCATCACGATGCTGGCGCCTGATTGGATAATGAACTGTAAAATTCCCCATCAGTCAATCAGTCCAACTTTATTATTGTATGCGTGACACCTTCCACAATTGAATTGTCACTGATTGTGTTATGATTTACACAAAGGCACTTGATTTCAGATTCCTTAAACAGTGACGTGAAGGGGCGAACGGAGAGCCGGAGATGTGTGCTTTAACCGCTTCCTGTGCGAAAGCGCTCATTACCGCGCGCAGGAGAGTTATGGGTCGTATCCTGGGCTCTGTCCTCGGGGTTCAGACCCATGCTGCTCGCAACAATCGGAACCACCTTAAAGGAGATCATGTCATACAATGTCCCTCTCTCCCTCTGTCCCGCACTGCAACAATGGCCTAACTGAGCTTTTCAGTCTGACCAAACACGGCACAAAAGCAAAGCGGAAATTGGGGTAACTTTTCGGGGGCTTAGAGGGCCACTCAATAGAGACAGGGGCCTCTTGGGTCAGAATGGTGGTTAATTTGGAAGCAGGAAGTCATTGTCCAAATGGTAAAAAGAGCTGAGGCTAAAGGGTGGAGTAGGCATTTCTTAATATCTTAAAGAGATGCAGGTTCTTTTTGTCTTTGTTTGTATTCTGGGTGTATCAGAGCGCTGGCTTGCTTTGTATTAGTTACTTCCTCTGACCACACATGAACCTGTTGTCTTCTAGTCTGCTTCTTTTTCCACATTTCCATTCCATTGCTCATTTTACTTCAAATACTTCATTTCTGTTAAGACCTTCAAGCGCACGCGGTTGCGCCGTTCGCGTATTACTCATGCCTACTTCATACCTCCTTTGTGCCCCTTGTGTTTGTCACTCTTTTGTTTGAGCGGGCCAAATATTTAGCAGCACCTCAGCGTGGCTAAATTGGGGCAGATGAGTCCAGAGTGGGCTTGAGGGTTGGTGGTAGTAAACAGTGAGGCTGCAGTGTTTGCCTGGCAGGTGAGAGAGGTGCTCTTGTGTTAAGTGGCCCATTGCAGCGAGGGGCCGGCGCGCTGCGGGAGAATGCCCTTAAATGCGGCTCTCCACCGGCAGGCTTTGTCGAGCCCGTCTTTCTCAGGGTCCCAAAATCAGCTCTCCCCCCTCTTTCTTTTTCCCCCGGCTCATAAACGCCCATGTGAAGTGGATCATTACCAATGGCCTTCCCTCTCTACGCTCTGGCCCCTTTGGATTCCCACCACTCCAGATCTGTAACGGGAGGTCTGCTAGAAAAAGAGAGGTGGAGCCGTGAAAGGAAAACATGGCACAGAAAGGTCCTGTCAGCACTTCCTCCAGCAAATTAGCGGTGCTCAGAGGGGAGAAGTACAACTTCATTGACCCTGCGATTGTGCGAAGCGTCCCACGCCTCCCCTCCCTCACCCCGGCACTGCTCTGCCGATGACATACCGGAGTTACTTCCCCTAATTAAGGAGAGAACGGATTGGAGCTGTTTAGAAGAGCGCTGTCATGCTAACGGAGAGTCTGGCATGAACGTTTACGTAAAGTGAATACAATTCCTATTTCTTCAGATATCAATTCTAATATATTGATTTGGTGCTCAGAAAAAAGAAACTTCCTTACTAATATCAAAGTTGAAAACAACAGCGTTTTTTAATATTTTTGTGGACACAGTCATCATTTTTTCAGGATACTTTGATGAATAAAAAAGTTTAAAAGAGCAGCATTTTTTTATATATAAATATTTTTTAACATTATAAATGTCTTAACAGTCTAATTTTGCCACTGAATAAAAAATTAAATAGGTTATTTTGACTTTTTTTCAGAATTGCGTGACATAAACTTACAATTGCTAGAAATAAAGATAAAAAAATATAAAGAGATTTATTTAAAAAAAATTATTAAAGAGATCGCAATTCTGACTTTTTGTTTCTTTCAAATTTGAGTCTGTATCTTGCAATTCGGATTTTTTCTCGCAATTCTGACTTTTTTTCTCTGAAATGTGAGATAGAAACTCAGAACTGCGAGTAAACAGAGAGAAAAATTCACAATTCTGACTTTTTGTTTCTGACAAATGCTAATTTGTATCTTGCAATTCTGACTTTTTTTTATAAACTTGCATTTGCAAGTTGCACAGCCAGAATTGCAAGATATAAACTTGCAATTCTGACTTTTTGTTTCTCACTAATGTGAGTTTGTATGTCACAATTCTTATTTTTTTCTCCGAAATGTGAGATATAAACTTTCAATTGCAAGTTATAAAGTCAGAATTGCAAGATATAAACTCACAATTCTGACTTTTTGTTTCTCACAAATGCGAGTTTGTATCTTGCAGTTCTGACTTTATAACTTGCTATTGTCTTTTTCTCGCAATTCCAACTTTTTGTTTCTCACAAATGTGAGTTTATATCTCGCAATTCTGATTTTTCTCAGAACTGCGTTATACAGACTCACAATTGCGAGTAAATAGAGATATACAAATTCTAACTCTAACTTTTTATAATTTATATAAACTTTTTTCTTGTGATTCTGATTTTTTGTTTCTCACAAATGCAAGCTTATATCTTGCAATTCTGTTTTTTTCTCAGAAATGTGACAAACTCGCAATTTCAAGTTATAAAGTCAGAATTGCAAGATATAAACTCACAATTCTGACTTTTTGTATGTCACAAATGCGAGTTTGTATTTTTGTATGTATATTTGTAATAATAACTGCGAGCAATTGCGAGATATAAACTCGCGATTCTGAGAAATAAAGTCAGAATTTTTTTGTTTAAATCAATTCTGACTTTTTTTCTCAGAAATGTGAGATAGTATAAACTCGCAATTGCTTGCAGTTATAAAGTCAGAATTGCAAGATATAAACTCACAATTCTTTTTGTTTCTCACAAATGCGAGTGTATCTCGCAATTTTGAGAAAAAAGTCAGCATTGTGAGAAAAAAGTCAGAATTACAAGATATAAGCTTGCAATAACTCACAATTCTGAATTTTTTCCCACTATTCTGACTTTTTTCTCACAGTTCTAACTGTTTCTCACAAATGCAAGTTTCATAATTCACAAATCTTGCAAATCTGCCATTTTTTGTCACAATTGGAAGTTTATATCTCATAATATAATGTGAGTTATAAAGTCCAATTCTGAGGGGGGACTTAATAACTTGCAATTGTGTGTTATAAAATCAGAACATGGAGATATAAACTCGCATTTTGAGAAAAAAAGTCAGAATTGCAAGATGTAAACTTGTAATTGCAAGAAAAAAATATTCAAAATTGTGGGATTAAAAAGTCACAATTACCTTTTTTTATTCAGTGGTGGAAAGGCTTCCATATATACAGTACTGCTTTGTGTGAGGAACAAAACGAAATTTAAATCATTATTCTGGATCAGTGAGTCTGTGAGTTCTGTATGTAAGTGAATCCTTCTGATTCATGAATGAATCATTCAGTTTGGTTTTGTGAGCTGGTACCAAATGATTAATTGAAAATGTCTAAGGGAGCACTTTTTTGGTCCTTTTTGATTTATTACTGTGAACTGTTATAGCAAAGAGCTGCATGAAGATTTTTTAAAGGTTTTCTTTTTATGTTCTACTGAAAAGGATAATAGAATCGGATTTGGATCGACATTAGGATGACTACATAATGAAAATTTTCATTTTTGGGTGGGCTACACCTATTAATCGAGTCAGTAGTAGCCATTGAGGTAAATCTGTCTTTTGAGAAACAGTATCTGGCCTTCACTGCATTCACTGAGATTTTCTAGTTCATGCTAATTAGCCACTCATTGTATATTAATCCATTATTCACAAACTCCTCGGGCTCCTTATTGTTTAACGCTCCCACCGCAAACCATTTGACCTTCTCCGTCGCTCACGTTCTGCTGGAAAAAGCCTATTTAATAATGGAGATATCCTTCAGCCTGTTCAGTTTTGCTCAGAGTGGCTGCTTGATAATGAAGTGATGTTTATATGCCTGCTTTTTATTACTAAGGAAGGCAAAAGCATCTTACAGCAGATACTTGGAGGGTTTACCTCAGGAGTGACACCGTAACGTGCTGAATGAAAGAGCTACATGTAAAACCAGGCTTATCCTGTAGCAGGTTAGGAATTTGCATTCACCAGAAAATGGGATTTCATACCACATTAAGAAACAATGGCTGATGAGTTTCCGATGTGCGTATTTGTGTTCCCTCAAGAGGGGAGAGGGAAAACTCAATTTTAGCCCTGAATTTAAAAAAAAAAAATCACATATTAATGCAGGGGGGTTAATCTTTAAATGCATCCATGTGAAAGAGACCCCCCAACCTAAAAAGGCATCTTTTCAAGGTTCTTGCATCAAGACTCAATTTATACTATCTAAAAGTAATATGATAAATTTGTATAAAATGTTATTTGGAAAATATTTAGTTTCTATTACATTATTACATCGAGTTACATTATGTTTTTCATAATAGTTATAGTACTGTATTGTTTATTTACTTATTAATTAATTAATTAATTAATTTATTTATCATTTTAAATAAATTTATTTACTAAAAATGTATTTATTTACTCATTTAATTAACTAATTTCAAGCTAATTATAAAAATGATTAAATAAAGGGGCCAAAGGGGCTATTAAATTAAAATTTATGATTATTTGTTTATGATTATTTGGTTTAATCAAGTTTTACTTATGAATAACCATTACATTTTTTGCTTCAATATATATTCAATATATATTTGCGTTTATATTTGATTCAAATATTTGATTGTTTACGTATTTATTTTAATATAACTGTTATTATTATTTATTTCTAATTGAAATTATTTGTTTTATATAATATGTACTATAATTGTTTCTTTCAATCAAGTTCTGTTTATGAATTTATTTTGTGTGTGTGTGTGTGTGTGTGTGTGTGCATATATATATATATATATATATACAAATTATTTTTAATGTAATTATTGATTATTCATTTATCTATTTATTATTTTAATGAAATTTATTTACTAAAAATGTATTTATTTAGTTAATTATTTATTTTAGTTTTTTAGCTAATTATTTAATTTAGTTCTAATGCTTAATTATTTACTATGCGTTCATTTGAATTAATTTTCTTTAGTAATTTATTTTATATAGTTTATTTATTATTTGCTTACTTGTTTGTTTACTCCTTTATTTATGTAAATGTTTTATATATACGTGTATCTAAATTGTTTGTTTTTTGTTTGTTTTGTAATGTAATTATTGATTATTTATTAGTTTGTTTATTTGTTGTTTATTTATTATTTATTCTAATCTAATTTATAATTACTTCTTTTAAGAAAGTTCTCTTGAATCTATGAATTTATTTTATTTTGTAAATATAATCTAATTATTTATATTTATTTATTTAATTAATTTTTTTCTTTTTTTTAATTTCCATGGACCCCCTAACACCCCTTTGCGGCCTGTTAAAAAAAAAAGCCCTGTATTAATGTACACTTGCTAATATATTTCACAAATAATTAAAAAAAAAACTGCAAGTGACACATTGAATTAAATGTAAAATTTTGAAGTAGAAAGACTGAAACAGTATCAATTTGAAAAACATACTCTAGTAATTATTAACCAGACAATTTCAAGGCTGCATTCAAACGCCGATTGCGTCACAAAACCTGATAGTTTCCCATTGGCGTGCTGATCCACACTTCAGGCGAGCTGCCAGAGTATCTTATCTTTTAATGCCTTTGCCTGATC
Source organism: Labeo calbasu (assembly GCA_019740295.1). Classification (NCBI taxonomy): domain Eukaryota; kingdom Metazoa; phylum Chordata; class Actinopteri; order Cypriniformes; family Cyprinidae; genus Labeo; species Labeo calbasu. Next base: position 10,050 of record JAHKKF010521903.1, read on the forward strand.
TTCCAATTAGCTATGCCACCTAATAGGCTAGTTTTGGGGGTCTGCGCTTGGGTGGGAAAAACCGGGGGTTGGATTCTGCGGCGGTTTGTGGAAGCCGTGTCGTAAATGAGTCTGGACGGATCTGGGGGATGGTTTTAGGGGGTCAGGGTTTCGTGATAGTTCTGCTTGAGAGGCTGTCTGAGGGGCTTTTTTTGTGCTCAGGGCAGGGGCTGGGCTGTTTCCAGGTCGCCCCGTCTCAGGGCTGGCCGATAACAGAGCCTCAGCCCTTGAGTCCCCATTCTGCCTGTGTATTAACACTGCTTATCTGCACTCCGATAGAGCTGTGTGCCATTTGCCTTTCGGAGGAATTAGCTTGTCTTCCCTGGCTAACCAGGCAGTGGTGATTAACCTTTCCACTGTTCAATATCCTCTCTGCTGTCTCCCTGTTCAGATTAGACTCGACATCATTACTGTAGGTATGACTCCAGAAATGAGCTGCTGCTAGTTTGGAAAAAAAAAAAAAGCAGCAAGGCTTAGGAGAAGATTTTTGTGTTTGTGTGTGTGTGTGGAGAAGTCTGACCAAACGTTTCTCAAGTAAACACACGCAATTTTCAACGCAGCCGAGACTATAAATATTCAGCATCACTGAGCGCATATTTCACCTCAGCAGAATAAGTAATGAAACAGACACGATTTGTCAATTTGACCCAACTGTCAATCACTTTTTCTCCATTAGTCAGTAATCCATTAACCAGCCCTCCCTCCCTGCGAGTGATTATTTGCTATTATTCGACAAATATCATAATACGTTTTTCACACACACCCGGAGGCACATCCACAAATCAATTATTTCCTCACAAAGACTTGAAAGTACTTAGCAAGATGCCTGACGGAAAAGCTGCGGGTTATATCAAATTGAACCTCTCATTTGTTTCTCTCGCGCACACACACACACACAATCTCTCAGCACAATTAGCCAGCGCCTGCCGCGTTTGTTTGGCCCACTTTAATTCTGCCTGGCATATCTGCGTTACTACAGAATAAACCGGCACACAAATACCATTGTTGAGGGTTTTAGGAGAATCAATAGAATGTAGGCAGTGAGTAGACCGAGCGGGTTCACTCAGTCTGCTGTTGGCAGGAGATAAAGACCTAGGTTGAAATGCACCATGAGCAGATGCTCCCATTATTAGCACCATACAAACAAAGCCACGAAATGTGACGCTGACATTTGACGCGTGCAGCTAATTGGTAATATCATTATTGTCTTGTTCTTCAGCTCTCATCGGGAGGTACAGGAATTACCTTTGTGTGGCTGGAAGTGACATCTCACTTCACTATTCATAATAGATACACACTTCTACATCAGCTGTGTGAGCAAAGGAATTTAGCTGTGGATTGGGAGCAAAAAATATGCATGTTTGTAACCCTAAAATTCACTGTATATACAGTCTGAATTACCGCTGACTATCCCGTATTAGCATATTCCCACCCTCAGCCAGTTGTACGCTGTCCGCCATTTTTTCCGCTCTCAAGCAGCTGTAGTGACAACATATCGTAAGCAATGCAGGTGTTTTGTAGTTGGATGTAAAAGTGAAAATAAGCTTCTCCTGACATCAGAGACACTGAGGAGGCAGTGGATTAGACCGAATACACCTAAATTTGTTTATGTCTGCTGAACGAGGGACAATTCAAGGCAGGTTTTGCTGAAAAGTTCAAACTCAAGGACGGATCAGTACCTGCAGTTCGTGATCTTGCTGCACATCCTGAAGAACACTTTATATTTTTTTGTGATTATTAGCAAATCGCCTTTCCTCTTCCGCAGAAGAGAGGGGTGGAGTGAGCAGAGCTCATTAGCATTTAAAGAGACATGCACCGAAACAGGTCGCTGTGAACAGAGTCTTTGACGAGGTAAGAACAGAGTTCTGTCATGACAACTCTTGGAGGGATTGGCATGGCAATGTACATGACAGTGTTACTGTTTTTGGTCTTGGCGGAAATATATCTGCTATGCTGCTGCTGCAGCAGAGCAAGTATGGACGCTTGCTACCAGTGTTGGGTGTAGTGCATTACAAGTAATGTGAGTTACGTACTATTATTACTTTTTCCAAGCAACTAATAAAGTAACGCATTACTTTTTAATTGACAAGAAAATATCTGAGTTACTTTTTTTTTTCAAATAAGTAACACCAGGTACTTTTCCCCCCATTTATTGATAGAAAGCTCTTCTGTCCCCATGTTGAGGGAAATCGGGAGTAAAATGTTAGTTCTAGAATAAATGTGAACATGCATTAATTCATCTCACTCACAAAAAACAGATTCAGTATTCCTCAAAATGAGTAAAAACAGTGAAATTCAAACCTGCAATAATTAAATATGTTAAATAATAAAAATGTCCTTTATGTATTTAATCCCTTTTATTAACTGATGTCTTTGCTGCCGACCTTCGATGATCCAATTCAACCATACTAATAAGCAAAAATTACTCAAGATAATCTAACATTTGTTTTCCTTTTTTTATTTCTGAAGAGTTGACTTTTTTTTTCTTCTGCGGTCTACATGAATTTACTTTTCTCAAAGCCTGAGGCTTTTGGTGTGACAAAAATTGAACTTTTTATATTAAAAACAAACAAGCAAGCCCTGCCCAGATTTTAAAAGTAATGCAAAAGTAAAGTAACGTATTACTTTTCATAAAAAGTAATGTAATTAGTTACTTTTTTAGGGAGTAACTCAATATTGTAATGCATTACTTTTAAAAGTAACTTTCCCCAACACTGCTTGCTGCTGCCAGTACATCCACAACATGTTGCTGTGAGCATGTAAGAAATACTGCTGCTGCACATATAACATACATGAAATAACCCCCATAGCATACATGAATCACCTCATAGCAGATTTATACAGGTGAAGCTGGGGAAGGTGGAGGGTTTCTGAAGCATGCTGCAAAACTGCTACAGCAAGCACTAGTCATATATATATTTGGCTCACTGGCTAACGATACAGGAGATAACCAATCAGCTGTGCCATGTGATAATGATGTCACTATGTCAGATTAAATTAGACCTATGCCATTTAGAGTTTCATGCCAGAGCTTTGTTTTTGTTTTACATGACCATGAAAGAATTTTAACCAAAGTATGTTACAGATATTTAATGAAGACCCTAAAGAGGCATACCATCTTGTGGAAAATGGGCATCCGATGCCCCTCTTTAAAGGTTTAGTATACTTCCAGAATGTCTTAAAAGAAATTAGGGGGTTGTGAGGAAACCTTTCCAGGATTTTTCTCCATATAATGGATTTCAATGGGGATCAGTGGGTTGAAGGCAGTGTTGCCAAGTCCGCAGAATTGGGCTACTTAAACACTGTTGCCACGGGTTGTTTTTAATTTTCAAAACCCAATTTTTACAGACTGAAAATCACTGAAACGTGATTGGGCTAGTTTTGAGCAGCAGTTGGGCAGGTTTTGTTTTGAAAAAAGTCCAAATTGTAGTTTCAATCATCTTCAAAGGGCTCTACACAATCCCAGCTGAGAAATAAGGGCCTTATCTAGTTAAACGATTGGTCATTTTCTTAAAAAAAAAACATTGATATACTTGTTAATCACAAATGGTCGTCTTTCACTAGCTCTGCGATGCGCGTCTACGACTTGGCAAGGTCGTGCGTGGTTATTTCTTCATCTGTGTACTTTGGTTCAAAAATGCAGGGTAGGGCAAATTTTTTCCAACTTCAAAATTGTCCAACATCGTTGTTTTACCTTTTTTTTGTAAAGGGCGTTTGACTTTCTTTGCACATTCGCGTTGTAAACGCTGGATCAGTACTTCTGCCTATGCCATGTGTGACCTTTCCAACATGATTATATAAAGCGTTTTCAACACACAGATGAGCATCTGTGGTTAAAAAGTATATAATTTTTTTTTTTTTTTTTATAGAAAATTATGATTTTTGCTAGATAAGACCTTTATTCCTCAGCTGGGATCGTGTAGAGCCCTTTGAAGCTGCATTGAAATTGGACCTTCAACCTGTTGGCCACCACTGAAATCTACTATATGGAGAAAAATCCTGGAATGTTTTCCTCAAAAACCTAAATTTCTTTTTGACTGAAGAAAGAAAGACATGAACATCTTGGATGACATGGGGGTGAGTAAATTATCATGAAATTTATATTCTGGAAGAGAACTAATCCGTTAAAGAGAATAGTTTTGATTTTTGGCTCAGAAGTTGAAAAATGTTTCAGCTGTTTTTTGTCCACCCACAATCTTACCACTAAAACTACTATTCAGCACAACGGTAATGACAAAAACTGTACAGTTTTTTTTTTAAGCTAAAATGTTTGTTAAATACTAATTTATTAATTGCAAATGCATTAATATAAGTTGTGTTAACAGGATCCAACTTCATTTTTATTTTAGATTACATAGAGTCACGGCAGTCCAATGTTGTTTTGAACTTCATGGCCTTTCACACTTTGTTGTTGTTGTTTGTTTTTCTCAAAAGAAAAACTAATATAGGTTTGGATTGACATGAGAGTGAGTAAATAAAGCCATAATTTTATTTCTGGATGAACTCTCCTTTTAAATCTTACAAAAGCCTAAACAGGAGTTTATCCACATACAGAAACAAGTACCATCTCTAAAAGGAAGCTTTAGATGGCTTTACATCTCCAGTAATTATAACATATTTTACGGCATATTTCATATGCATACGTTTGCAAAAATACTAGCCTTACATTTCACTTAAAATACCTTACTTTAACATTCCTTTGATGTGAACAGATTCTGTCCTTGGTCCTATTTTGAAATAAGTTATCCTTTTTTTTTTTTTTTTTCAAAATTACAACAAGATAATAAATTATTGGTGTTACGTCGAAACTTGATCTCGGCCTCCAGGAAAATTCTCCTTTCCACAACATCCTTCACCTCAGCTTCTCCCTGCAAATGAAACTTTTATGTGAATGTGTCAAAGCTCGCAGGATACCTGACTATTTATAAACAGCTCCACTTGCACTGCAGACCCAGGTGAGTCCAGCCCTCAGGGAGTTCGCCGCTGGAGGAATATTCTGTTGATGTCAAAATTAAGCCACTGATGAGAAGAAAAACATAATGAAATTTCACACTCACGGTTTTCAAAAGTGCATTTTCCTGAGAGTTATTTGGGATGTTCATCACCTTTCCTCCCCCATTCAGGCTACTTGCCCTGATCAATGCTGCTGAAGAACATAGAAACTCCATTAGAGACTACAGGAGCTCAAAAGATTACTTGCTAATGCAATCTGATTAATATTGCACATAATCTATGTGTTTTTCAGGGCTGCTGTCTGCTCTAATGCAACGTTATCAGCTGCTACATCATGATACTGAGGAAGAGATTTTTCTTCATCCTTCCTGAGATACAGAAGCATGAAAAGTATGTCACTAACAAGGCATGTATTTGCACCGTGGAGATAAAGATACTCTTTGTGCTGTACTGTTAAGCTTATTATACATTTGTTTGTATGGGTGAAGCTTAATGGAGTAGTTCACCCAAAAATGAAAATTCTGTCACAAATTACTCAATCTCACATCCTTCTAAAATCGTAAGACCTTCGTTATCTTCAGAACATAAATTAAGATATTTTTGATGAAATCTGAGAGCTTTCTGATCCTGCAACGCAATTGACACGTTCAAGGCCCAGAAAGGTAGTAAGGACATCGATAAAATAGTCCATGTGACATCAGTGGTTCATCTGTAAATTTCTGAAGCTGCGAGAATACTTTTCATATGCGAACAAAACAAGATTCCCGGGTAAATGAATGGTGTTTAGGTAAAGGACTTGCTGACTCCGGTGTTCTTGTACGACCCTTGTGTGCTGACAAGATGTGTGTCTCAAGTATCTGTGACAAGCGTATTTTGGCTTTCTTTCACAAAGCATGATGGGACCGAAGTCTGGGAAGTTATTCTTGCTCCATCTGTGGAGGATTTTCTCAAGGGCTCTCAGGGTTCTCAGCCCGGACAAAAGACCTTAAGAAACATATGCGCAGACTCACAAAACAAAGGCAACGAGTTGCCTCATTCACCTTCCTCCCATGCTCAGAGAATGAGTGCTTGAGGAAATGATATAACTCTAGAAAAGTTTGTCACACGGGGTAGCCAGTAATGCACTTAGGGCGTTTTACTTGAGTCTGTGCCCTTCTATCTCCTTCAGCAAGAGGGCACCTGCAGGCAAGAGCTCCAGGCCACCCCTCTAACAGGACAGATAACACTGTGGTCAATGAGTGCATCATTAACATTACTAAAGGAGCCTCATTCAGGACTAATTGATTCAGGGGCTTATTTGCCTCAGCTGCAGGGCGTTGACTGCTGATATGTTTACGCTAGCTTGCTAAGAACAGGTCTCATGCTGAAAGAGACTAAACCCAAATAGTAACGGTGTGTATTGTGTATGGTTGGAATTCTAAAATTTTGGAATTTCGGAATGTCCTTACAACCTTTCTGGGCCTCGAACATGGTAGTTGCATTGCTATCTATGCAGGTCAGAAAGCTCTCGGATTTCATCAAAAATATCTTAATTTGTGTTCTGAAGATGAACGAAGGTCTTTCAGGTTTGGAATGCCATGAGGGCAGTAATTAATAACAGAATTTTCATTTTTCCCTTTAATTCTGTGTTACTTGCATTTAATTGTAATTGTTTGTTAAATTTACTAGCAATTAACTAGTAAAATTTGTTTCTACACCTTTTTTCCTGTATACAGCATATCCAGTGTAGTCTGATTCCCAAATGACTGACTTTTTGAACAGGTTCTTTTTAGTGAATAAAAAACATGCAGTACAACCAAATGTGGTTTGATTCCCGAACAAATGATTCTAATGATTCAGTTCTTACAGAATCAAACACATACTATAGAGTGAACAACTGTGAAACATAAATTACTGGTTAGTTGTTCATAGGACAATGTGTATAAAGACACACAGTTGAACTCAAAAGTTTACATACACCTTGCATAATCTGCAAAATGTTCTTTACCAAAATAAGAGGGATTATACAAAATGCATGTTTGCATGTATTTAGTACCTGAATAAGATATTTCACATGAAAGACATTTACATATAGTCCACAAGAGAAAATAATAGTTGAATATATAAAAATGACCAAGTTTAAAAATTTTATATACACTAGATTCTCAATACTGTTGTTACCTAAATGATTTGTTCATGTGTCCTGTGTTTGTCCTGGACAGTTGTCCTGCCTACTGTTCTTCAGAAAAATCCTTCAGGTCCCACAAATTATTTGGTTTTTTAGCATTTTTGTGTATTTGAACCCTATAATGACCGCATGTTTTTGAGATCTTTTCAAACTGAGGACAGCTGATATCTCTATATCTATTACAGAAGGTTCAAACGCACACTGATGCTTCAGAAGGAAATACAATGCATTAAGAGCCAGGGGGTGAAAACTTTTTAAATTTGAAGATCAGGGTAAATTTAACTTTTTCTGTCTTCTGGGAAACATCTAAATATCTTCTGTAGCTTCTGAAAGGCAGTACTAAATAAAAAAAGTCATATTTAGGCAAAATAAGAAAAACATACACATCTTTATATTGTTCAAAAGTTTACACCCCTGGCTCTTAATGCATCTTGTTTCCTTCTAAAGCATCAGTGAGTGTTTGAACCTTCTGTAATAGATAGAGTCCATCAGTTGTCCTCAGTGTGAAAAGATGGATCTCAAAATCATACAGTCATTGTTGGAAAGGGTTGAAATACACAAAAATGCTGAAAAAACAGAATTTTTGGGACCTAAAGGACTTTTCTGAAGAACAGCAGACAGTTTAACTGTTTAGAACAAAGAAGGAACTCATGAACCAACTATCACTAAACAAAAAAACAGCTGTGGATCATTCAGGCAACACCACAGTGTTAAGAATCAAGCATATGTAAACTTTTGAACAGGGTTATTTTTATAAATTCAACTGTTATTTTCTCTTGTGGACTATATGTAAATGTCTTTTATGTGAAATATCTTATTCAGGTCAGTACTAAATAAAAAATAACATGCATTTTGGTAAAATAATTAACATTTTGCAGATTCTGCAATTTCCCAAATACTGTTTTCTTGAAAGTACTAAAAGAATCATTTAAGAATCCAAATTTGAACCTGAACCATTAAATTCTTTTTGTTTCTTATGCCACGTTTCTTGTATTTTATGTAATTTCTGCAAGGTTTTCAACACCATGTTTGATTTTTTTCAGATTTAATGTCATTCAGTGCAGTTGAATAATTCAGGCAGGTTGTGTGTGTGATCGCTGACACAGTGACACTCGTGACATCACATAGTTGACGGCACATTCACTCAGGTCTCAAGGGCACCACATGTACACCTCTCTCCTGCCTTCCACATGAACAAGTACTTGAGCCCCGCTACCAGCATCATCCGTATCCCACCGGAGCATGGTGGAATTCTCACCTCGTATTTACGTCGCTTACCGCCGACAAGCTCAGCCCGGCCCCTTTTGGCGTCAACAAACCTACTCCACACTCTTGCGCGTCTCGACCCCCCCGACACCACCACCCTTCCCCGTGACACATTGTGATTCACTGGCTCGAACTCTCTCCCCCCAACCAACTTTAGAGTACAGAGAGTGCGGTGGACTGTGAATAGTGGGAGAAGACAGCTCCCCGGTGAGTCGTCTGTTATCGTCTCTTTGTCCTGGAATAGTCAGACACGATGAGTCACTCCCTGACATTGCACACCCCTCAGTGAATTCCCTCACACTGCACTCTATGGCCAATGTTCTCACTGAGACTGCTGGCTGTTCGTAGCTCCGTGTTTGGCCCACGATGAGCCGACGCCGGTATGATCCAGGAGAATAGACACGTGTGGCAGACAGCTCTTTTCAGTCCAGAAATGTACCCAGTTGGTTGCTTATGAAATATTTACGTTAGCCAAGCAGAACATGGTGACCTAGAAGCTGGTGTAAGAGGCGGTAATTAAAAGACTTGTAAGAAGTGTCTTGCATGGGGGACGGGGAGGTTGGATAAAAATGTGAGAGGCAAACACCAATGTGATGTTTTCCTATTTTATCTTAGCTTCGGACTGAACCTCACTGTGAAGTTTAATATTTCATACAATCTTTTTTTTCCCTTCTGCAGCCTCTTCTGTGTCATTTCCCCAACTTGTTTTTCTACAATGTAAGCTCACACTCAGATGTGGCAGGATAGCAGTGGATTCAGGTTCCTCGCCACGAACTGCCTCCTGCTATCGGAGGATCTGTCAGAGGAACACAGTGTGAAGGTTGAGCTCTCTGGCACAGCAAGGTCAGTAAACTTTTACCTACTGTAAAGCATAAAAGTGGTATGAAACTGATAAACCGGATGACAGGCTTCACATCTGAATGTTGACATGCCCCCTCCCTCTCTTTGTTTCCTTATAAATGATGCAATCAGCCCTCGCTGCTTGGTTTTCACACCAGGAGGCTGAAAGTGGTCAAATTGTCATCAGGTTCGAGGGGGAAAAAACAATTTATAAAAAGGCGAGTGCTGTTTAATACGTAAAGGACCTTTTGCTTTATATGGTAATGAATTTCAAATGTCTTCCTCACTTCAGGAGCAAGAGGCTGTGGTGAGGGCCTTACAGCTGTTTCGTGGAGATAATTGATTTTGGAATAGGCCGACGAGAGCGCGGGCAGGCGGGGTTGACGGTGCTCTACAGCGGGGTCCGAGCCAATTTCCGCAGGCCTCGTCCCTTTAATTACAGCAGCGCTGGAGCGCGGGACACGGCGGCACTCTTCCCTGGGCAAATTAAACCCCCTCACCAGTCTTGCCTCTGCCCTCCCCCCGCCATGCGGAGGCCTGATGAATTTTTCATGGCTCTGCCTCTCTCTTCGGGCCTATCGTTATGGCTGCCGGCAGCGCTGACGGTGCCGCTTCCTCTGACCTCCCAGAGTGGCGAGGAAAGAGTTGTCACAGGTAAAGCAGAAAAAACTGACCCGAAGTCCAAGACCAATCTTGCATATTGAAGTAGTCCATCATACTTCAGAAATATACTAATAGTCATTCTACAATTACGTTTGGATTCAGCTTCTTTCTACATGAGTATGAAAATGTTCAATTTTCTCTGTCAGAAGTAATTAAGATTGAGGCTAGACAAGCACTTATGCTCTTTAGCAATGTCTGTAAGCATCTTGCAGGCTGATGCATCTTGTTTTGTTTTTTTCTCTTTTTTAAACCTTTTCTCACAGACCTGTTGCTCACAGAGTGTCCATTATAAGTGTTCCATTTTAGGTTTGCTAACTGGTGTTTTCAAACTGGGGTCCACAAAGGAGACACTGATGAGTCTTGTGGAAAAAAAAGATTACAAAAAAGTAACATTTGGAGAGCTTGGAGAGTTTTATTGTAATTTCTGAACACTGATTGGAAATCATAAGATTAATCAGGATTATTTTATTCTATATGTGAAAAATAGTTCTTAAGATTAAGAAATAAAAACAAATATGTGACCCTGGACCACAAAACCAGTCATAAGTTGCACGGGTGTATTTGTAGCAATAGCCAACAATACATTGTATGGGTCAAAATAATTTTTCTTTTATGTCAAAAATCATTAGGATATTAAGTAATGTTCCATAAAGATATTTTATAAATTTCCTAACGGAAATATATCAAAGCTTAATTTTTGATTAGATATATTCATTGCTAAGAACTTTATTTGGACAACTTTAAAGGGCGATTTTCTTAATATTTTGCTTTTTTTGCACCAGCAGATTCCAGATTTTCAAATAGTTGTATCTCAGCCAAACATTGTCCTATCCCAACAAACCATACATTAATGGAAAACTACATAGAATACATATGTATAGTTTTGTATATTTTTAAGTACATCTAAACGTACTTTAATCTTGGGTACAACAACTGTTAGTGACAGTTAAATATTGGTAAAAGACCAGCATTCATAAATTTATGGTCGATAAGTTTTTGAGTTTTTAAATAAGTCTCATATGCTCACCAAGGCTGAATTATATAATTAATTATATAATTAAATAAAATAAAATATATTGTGAAATATTATTACAATTTAAAATATCTGCTTTCTATTTTAATTTATTTTAAGATGGCATTTATTCCTCTGATGGTGAAGTTTTTTCAGCTCCCATTGTTCCAATCTTTAGTGTCACATGATCTTCCGAAATCTTTCTGATATGCTTGTTTGGTGCTGAAAAATAATTTCTTATTATTACTGTTGAAAAAAGCGGCTCAATATTTGTTGTGGAAACCATGATACATTTATTTCAGGATTCTTTGATGAATAGAAAGTTCAATAGAAAGGAAGTTATTTGAAATAAAAAAACTCTACTGTCAATTTTGATCAATTAAATGCATTCTTGCTAAGCAAAAGTATTCATTTCTTCTATTAAAAAAAAAAAATGACCACAAACATAATACAAAGTAAATAATATTGCATTAATATTACAATACAATTTATTATTTTTGCCATTAGTACAAAAGACAAATGCCAGCCTGAAAACTAAATATGGAAGATTCCTGATCTAAACTGAAAAAGCCATTGGGTTTCCATGATAACACTTGGCTATTGTTATCTCAGCATCATTATCATTAATATTATGAATAATTTCTTCTTTCATGACAATAAGTCAGCACTTGTGTGACACTCATTACAGCTTGACCTTTGGTGGCTTCAGCGCTTCATTTCAACAAAGGAGACTATGAAAACCTGCCATGCATGTTAAAAGGAAGATCAGAGAAAAATTTCACAGAAAGACCTCAGTATACGTATGTTAAAAGCCATAATGATTATGTTAGCATTCCATATTCCATATTGATCTACACAGCATGCCTGGATCTGAAGATGAGGGGCTAAACCCACAATCTCCACCCTAGGCTGTATATATCGCAGACCCCTTTTGTCCTGACTCGGCAGGCTTTAGTCTCGCTTCTGCTTGTCCTCAGAGACCCCACAAGGAGGAATCAGAAGGATTACCGTATACGCTGTTAATCGGACAAGACTCCATGAGGAGCTCCTCAAATAGACTGGTCTTTACATTTGTGGTCCTGTCTTACATTATGTTCACTAAAGACATAATTTTAAGCCTGCTTCTGAGGTAGAATGGGGACAGGCCTTGACCTATCATTATTTCATGAGACCCGGGACAGGGCTGAGCGACGGGGGTTGTGGTATTGGGGTGCGCTTGTCCTCATCTCTCCAAAATCAGCTTGTCTGAAGAGTGCATTTCCATGTAGATCCAGGCTGTGGTTTCCCTCAGCACTTCACTGGCCTGCCCGACCTAAGCCCATCGTCCTCTCGTCGTCTTGAGGCTTCTCCAGGAATACACATTGAACGTCTGTCAGATGTTTCAATACATATTTTAACAGAGTCTGAATGGCGAGTCTGAATCAAAGAGCCGCCTCCTGTAGGCTATCTCTTCCTTGACAAACTAAATTGCGACTGAATTCTGACCTTTCGTGATTTATGAGACTGAAGGGGACGTTAATCAGCTTGCATAAGATTAATTACAAACGATTATAGATTGAACGAGTGGTAAAGCACCACTTGTCTTAAATACTATAAAAAACACGCGTGTCATTTGATTACAAGAAGCAGACGGACGAATTGAAGTGGGAGGAATCGGTAAGTGGAAGGAGGGGGCTGAGCTTTCAAAGAAATCATGCAGGGGGACTGCCTGTCGAGGTGGAATTGAATGTTTTTGCCGTTTAGCAACTGTTTAGCATTTAATTTCGCATGTGACGCTTAATGAGCCCAGCCCTTGCTCTGATCTCTCAGTGTTAGCCGAATTGAGAATTAATTGCGTTCGTTCTCTCTCCCCCGTCCTCCCTGCTCGTCGTGCCGCGGTTTTTAGTCTCCTTTACGAGGAAGCTCACAGACACCAAATAGGCTTTTCAACTTTATGTTTAAGCCTACACGCTGACCTCTTGTGGAATAGAGCTCGTCGTGAAAGCACAGTATTAGCAGTCGTGTTGTTTTTCACCTGTGGAGTGCTATATGAGTTCCTCTCGCTATGGACCCAGCACGTCAGGCAAATTATTGACTTAAAGCAACTAAGACTTGTTCACTTAACTATATTTAATAGAGAGACAGATGCAGTTAATGTCATAAGCTTTGCTTTGAGGAACATCTGGAAGCTCTCTGAAATATTGTCTATTACTAAAGTCATCATGTAAACATCTCATCTTTAATCATGACGTGAATGGATTTAGCGCTTTGTGTAATATGACATCTGCTGCTGCTAACATAAATTGGCATTAACACCCTTTAAATCTCACCCAGCTCCTGTACCACTCTCTCGGTGGCAGTTTTTCTGTATTGTTATGGTCGTTTATTTTATTTTTTGTTAGTATCGGTCTTGAGCTCTGAGGTCGGTCGTTCTTCACACTCAATTAGCCTCCATGTTGGCATTCCACTGCATACATCAATTATCCACTAGTTTTGTCTTGAATGCCTTGTCCAGTTCGGTTCTTATTCAGTCTGCTTCTGTGTCTGAGGCTTGTGTCTCTCTATTTTACTCTGTCCTTTTCTTTTTGAAAAATGCTGGGTTCCATCTCCATTATAAAAATGCAAAGGGTTCACCCTCATCAAGAGTTCATTACTCCTTCAGAAATCATGGGAAAGATTAACTATTTCAGAGCAGAATTGCAAACAATGTTAATGTGTAAAATAAGTAAAATTAAAGAATCGTATTATCCACCTTTTTCAAAATACGTAAGAAAGTATGCTATGGGTGAGACTTCCAGTTTATTAGCCGCTATAGGGTAAGGAGAAGAATATTGTGCAGTAAACGGTGAAAATGTTTGCACTACAAACCAATGTGTTCATAATTAAGACAATATATTAAAAAGGCATGGTGCAATACACCAGTTTGCAATATCAAGCAGCAAAATTAGCTGTTTTGTACAGCTAAAAATAGCTGGATGCAGATGAGTCCAGAAGCCTGACCCATACAGTTTACAAATGGCTGCGCCCGTTGTTACGAGGGAAAAAGGTTGGTACACAAATAATATTTCATATCCGCTTTTTTCTGGACGCAGAAGTCACGCCCGACTGGTGCGATGCAATTAATTAACATATTTTCAAGTCAATAAGTTAAACCTGCGCAAATTTTATATTTAGTTATATTCAAAGTGT
>JAHKKF010521903.1:24207-68471 GCA_019740295.1 Labeo calbasu
TCATCGGTTACTGAGGAAAAAGGGTGCATAAAAATACAAATATTGTCATTATTTACTCATCATCATGTTCTTTCTCATAACTTTCTTTCTAATGTGTAAAACTGATTTTTTTGAAAAATATTCTGGCAATACATTTCAAATTATAATGAAAGTAACTGAGCATTTGCTCTTAAAAATGACACACACACAAAACACACAACCACAAAAGTGTCATAAAGATGGTCAGTACTTCCTATGCACTACGTTCCAGCTCTTCTAACTTTGTGTAAGAAACAGTCAGACTTTCATTATTCAATAGTCATCTTGAGAATTCATGAGAGAAGTAGCAATCTCGATTCATGAACAAATCTTTGTTTTGAGTCACATTTGTTCAATGAATCAGTTGATTCATTTCACAAAATAGTCTGAATGATTCATTCACCAATCAAATTGATATGATTTGCCAGTAAAACACACAAACTAGATGATTATCCGCGACTAATGGCTTTGAATTTGGTTTAAAATGGAAAAACTCAAACCTGCTCCTTACAAGGTTAATGCATGAATCATATGAATTCCCTTCATGATGCTTTTATGGTGCTTTAGATCCTTTTCAAGCTCGACAGCTCTTAAAAATATTCACCTTTTGCGTTCCACGTTCAAGAAGAAACTCATACAGGTTTACATACAGACCTAAGGATGGGTAAAAGACACATTTATATATGTATATATAGTATATAATTACATAAAATTAAGTGTTAATGCTCATACTGCGGTTACTGGAACAAAATTGAATTTGCTATTGATGACAGAAGAGGATGAGGTGAAAGAAGGTGCAGTGACTAGCTTTATTTTTAATTTTTGATTAAGTATATTTTACAATGAGCAAAAATAGTCTTTGCTTATTATTTATTTTTGTATTTGCTAAACATGGGACCTAACAAGGCGCTTAATGAACTGAACATTAACATACCATAATCGATTTCATACTGATAAATCACCTCAAAGTGCATGTGAATTCACCTGGATGACCTTCTACACTTTGTGTGTGACTTACTGCTCTTAGGATGAACTTTAAGGAAATTCAGGAATTCGGAAATGAGTCTGTATGAGACAGTGGCTGTGTGCTGCAGTACAAGGACAGGCAGGCTTTTGGCTCTTACTCATGACTGAGCAATAAAGATGCCTGAAGCTTCAGTTTCAGGTGCAGATTAAAAAAAAAAAAAACATATTTCGTGGCATTGCCTTTACCCATTTAAAAGACATGGAAAAACCTCTTGACACACACACAATACATCTCATTGGTGAAATCCATTGTCATATGGCCATTACCGCTATTAAACAAATTATGCTCTGAACCTTGGCCACATGGATCAAGGTAAACTGCACAGTACCATTAAGCAGCTTGTCCCAATGACAATACTGTTAAACACTGGTTTATGGGCCACTGTTGCAGAAAATCTCACTTCAGACAGGATGAGCTTATGTTTCTGTAAGTAGGCGACCACAATTTACATTTGCAACAGCCTGGCCAGGCATGTTCGGGCTAGAGAAGCATTTTTAACCAAAATAAGATTATCATACTCGCTTCTGATGAGAGGTTTGGATTAATAGCTTTGATTAATAGAATAGCTTTGACCAAGGAGGATTTATTCAATATCATTTTACCTCATTCTTGCTAAAACACTACATGCGTGTGAGCCATATGCTACGTGGATCAGTGTGCAGTGACAATGACGGATTAAACTGGGTTTTTATCTTCGCTCAGTTCCAGTCTAATGTAGTTTTTGAGAAATGAAAAGCATTGTTGTCTTACACAGAACTGTTCATGTGCCTACAGTGTGCTTCAGACTGAAGGACTAGTAAAACAAGCAGGGCAGATATAATTATATGCAATAAATATTTTAAATATGAACTGATGAATATGGTTGGTGGCTGCAGACAGCTGTCCAACATGAATGATTAATTTAGTGCCCAGGTAATGTCTTCATATCCAGCATAGCAAGTCACATTCAAACATTCAGATGGCTCAACATCTGTTCTGTGGGTATTAACACACTGCAGACTTTAATTAAATATGCATGGGCTATCTAAAATATGCCATGCAAATAATCCCTGTCATTTTATTGTCTTCAGACTTTTATGTGTTAACTTTATAATGTTAGGCTATGTATAATTCTAACAGCTTTTTTTAATCGTGCTTGTGTAAATTATACAATTTGTGAGGAATTCAAGGATCGTTAACAGTCGTTTTGTGTCCTTTGGCTCACAGAACTGCCTCTTTTGAAGTACAAAAAAGAAATTACAAACAAGCCTTTTATCAAAAGAAACTGAATTTTAACTAACAGGTTGCTGAATTATAATTAATTGAGTGTTATAAATAGTTAAGTGTTTGAATGCTATTGCCAGTATTTTTATTTTTTTTTTAGTTTCACCGTGGATGTTTGTTTAACTATGATGCTGGTCAGCACCGGAAAGCGGTGTCTGCAGATGATTCTAGACCGTCTGATTGACTCCTCCCGGCTTCAGAGCTGGAAGCTCGGTGAAGGTGAAGGGCGACTTGTTGCATGAGCTGTGGATACCCTTTCCATACACTGCCGTATTGATTCACGATACATGGACAATTACGCTTCAACGAAAGCGTTTTTTAAGAACAAGTTCATCTGGCAAATTTACGTTTCGTGTTTATTTTGTAATTCTGTAACAGATTTGTAAGTGTTGTTAAGCCTACCCACACTGATAAGCTGCCTTAAGCTTTACCGTGGATTATTAAGACTTCTCCAGCGACGAAAATCCAAAAGTAATCGCAGATTAATTTTGTATCCTGTTATCTGTAACTTTAATAAATGGTTTTGACTGTCGACCTAATGCGTGCCTGAAAGTGTTTGTGTTTCCTCTGATCTACTGCAAAGTGTTCTGAATGTGACTGTCCCCTTGACCGTATCATTTCAAGGTCATTTCAAAGTTCAGCTGCACTGTGACCTTAAATATATTGTGTGAATAAGTTAGTCAGTTCAATTGTATAACAACCAATCAAATTCAAGTTTCAATATGCCTATATTTTTTTTTCTTTTAAGAATCCGTTGAAGCATCAGTAAAAAATAAATGATGAATAAAAATTGAGATAATGATAATAATTTCTGCATTTAAATGTTAGTGTTTTGTTTTAAGCTGCAGCGTTTCAGAACTGTAGTGACCGAAATTTAGACGTTTCGGTTTCTTGTAAGTTTACAAAACGTGCTCCTTAGATCGCTTCGGTTGATTTTTGTGCTCAGTTCGAGTGTAAATAGAGGTTCATATTTGCAGTGAACACGATATTCAACCAATTAACTAATCCTGATGAACAAAGACGTCTCGTTACTTGTCTACGGGGCGCGAGATTAGTGCTTTTGTTTGCAGTTATTATTATGCCAACACCTGTAGCCTAGAAAAGATAATGTTTAAATCTTGCCTTGGAGCAATGCCGTTTTTAAAATCGTTCCAAACGCATATTATTATAGCAATGATGTTTTTTCTTTCTTTTTTCTCTTTCTTTGTTTTTTAATCAAATGCCCAATTAATCACTAATGATAAATCTGCAGACATCGCCGCCTTTTAACTGTACACATTAATCTTTAATGTAAGACAGTAGTGGTGTGCCCACTGGAGAGAAGGCCATTAAGCACTAAGCCCCAGGATAAACAGACAATTAGGCCAAGTGAATTAACTTGTTTGTGGCATTAATTACACGCTTTGTGCAAACAAAAAGCCTTGTGAAAGAATGTTATTTGACTCAGGCCTAACAAGCCGATCTTGTTTGCTACTGACATTTTATCTTGCCTTTTAAATTGATAAAGAGGTGAAATAACTAATAATAATTACACGGAATACGCATTATGCTGTAGGCTAATAAAAACGCGTATTGTAGTATCATGACAATTACAGATTGAACATACAAATATGTATCTACATTTTAAACAAGATTTGTTTTTGCAAATAAGTGCTAATGTTTTTTAAGGATCGTTTAGGCCTACTGTTCAAATATGTTATTTTGTTTTTAGCTGCAAAAAAGATTTAGCCCATATGTTAACGGGTTTTAAATAGCTTTTTCTTAGAGAAGAAAAAGGGCATGTACACCAACAACTAGCCTAAAATAAATGTTCATCTTTTTAATTGCAGAAAGAAACGTCCTCTCAGTCCTTCTATGCTGTGTAAATGTTTGATTAATAACGGTATGTTATTTATCTGTTGACTAGCTCGCAAACTTTCACACCTACGCGCGGAAGCAAACTCGCTGTAATATAGCAATATTCCACCTTTTAATCCTCCTACCGTCGAGTGAACTGGCGCACCATTCGCCTGCTTGAAAACATCCCGCAGTGAGTGGCCAGTTCTGATTGGAGCGACGATAAAACCCTGCGCGCAAAGCAAATGTGGAGAAGAGCAGCGCGCACTGGCTAATGACGGGCGAGCTTGACAGTGATTGGCAGGGCTGCCATGACAACCACAGCACGACACCAGGAAGACCAATAGAAAAGCGAAACAAAATGTTTCACCGTTGCACTCGAAGTTGATTAAGGGTAGATATTACGCGTTCGGTGGCACTGCAGCGATAGCGGCGCAAACACGACGTCAGTTTTGCCGTCTTTTCCCGTCTGTTTGTCTCAGTCCGGCGACTCCATGGTTTTCAGGTCTCCTTTAGAGCTTTATCCCTCACATCTTTTCCTGCCCAATTTCGCGGATCGCCCTCTGCTTCTAGCGGGCAGCATTCCCAGAGCAAGATCCCCGGAGGACTTACCAATGTTTCAGCTGCCCACCCTAAACTTCTCGGCGGAACAGGTGGCCAGCGTGTGCGAGACGCTGGAGGAAACCGGGGACATCGAGAGACTCGGACGTTTCCTTTGGTCCTTGCCCGTGGCACCCGGAGCCTGCGATGCCATCAACAAGCACGAGTCCATCCAGCGAGCCCGAGCGGTGGTCGCGTATCACACTGGAAGCTTCCGTGAATTGTACCACATCCTGGAAAACCACAAGTTCACCAAAGACTCTCATGGAAAGCTGCAAGCAATGTGGCTCGAAGCGCACTACCAAGAGGCAGAGAAGCTGCGTGGTCGTCCCCTCGGACCCGTTGATAAATACCGGGTCCGCAAGAAGTTCCCCTTGCCACGGACCATCTGGGATGGCGAACAGAAGACGCACTGTTTCAAGGAACGGACTCGCGGCTTGTTGAGGGAGTGGTACCTACAGGATCCTTACCCAAATCCGAGCAAGAAAAGGGAACTGGCACAAGCCACTGGACTGACTCCCACTCAAGTGGGCAATTGGTTTAAAAATCGAAGGCAAAGAGACAGAGCAGCAGCTGCCAAAAACAGGTCAGTTTAATGGGTTTAATTGAAATTGGGGAGGAAATAAAACGAATACTTGCGTAGATATAAAGGCAATTTATAAACTGCAAAAGACAGCGAATGTTGTCACACAATCTGCATGATGTGCTCGATCTTGGTTGAAGGAATTCAAGCAATATTATTTTATTTATTTGAAGAAACAAAAATGAATTTTGCTATTGCATTTGCAGTATTATTATTATTTTAGTCAATTTCTTGAATTGAATTGTTAAAGCTTTAGAACGCGTATACTTTTATTTGGTGTTTTTAAATCTAAAATAATGACTAAATGTGGAGTTCTTTGATAAGTAAGCAAATTGGAAAATAATCATGACAGCACAACTGCAATTTGCAGTTTATTTTTTCCAGAAACAATTACATTTTTTTTTTACCTTCTTTGTAAATAAATAATATATAATGAAATCTACGTGTTTTGAAAAAAAATGTTCATTTGGCAGTATATTGCGTATTGTTTAAATGCAAAATAAATTTACGAAAAACAAGCCTATATTTTCATATAGTGTAAACTGATATTATCTAATATATATAAAATTAGATAATTAATTATTTCTAATTAAAAATAAATTTCAGTTTTTAATTTAGATTATTTTGTAGTTTTGTAGCAAATACGAATGTATTTGAAATACATAAGCTTGTATATAAGTATAAATATAAGCATCCCTATATAAACACTGCCTTGTGTAACTAAATCGCTTTTTACTTTTATTGGTGTGATTTCACATTTCACAGAGTAAATCAAGTTTGTTTTTATTGGAGACCATGCAGCCCGTCGAATTCAAACCATACCCCCTGTAACGTATGTACAGCTGAATATTATATTGCATAAATGATCTCATTTTCTAAATGCTTGTCTTTTTAGGCTTCAGCATCACGGACTGGGTCAAAGCGGCCTGCGCTCCATGTCAGAGTCCGGGTGCACACCGCACAGCTCGGCCGAGTCCCCGTGCGCGGCCGCCAGCCCCACTACCAGCGTCTCCAGTATGAACGAACGAGGCGACGGCGGGACCATTCTCTCAGTTACCGACAGTGACTCTGATTTCGATGTATGATGCACCGTCAGACAAATATGGAACATTTTTGCCCAGAGAAAAATGAACTTGTGAGAAATTGTGGGCAACATGGGGGCCGGCCATTTTGCCAGCTTGTGTTCGACAAAAGGAGAAAAGCATGCTGTTTTTCCAGCGCTTCAACGGACTGACGCCCTTTCCTTTCATTTCCAAGGCCTACACGACCATTTTGCATGTTCATTTGTGAATATTTTACATTTTTAAAAGGCATTTATGAAGTGGAGTCTGAGAAAGTAGAACTCGATGCTCAATGAAATGAGTGAGCCGGAGAGACAATTTTATTTTGTGTTTATCAGACAATCGTTGAAGTCAAAAGCACCTTTATTCCCCCTTCGTCTTTTACTCGACAGCAGATGCTCATACTAATTTTATCTCGAGATTTATATTGAATTGTCCATGTCCGATTTAAAGTTTTCCTTAGGTCTAGGCTTGTCTAGATATGCTTGTATGATATCGCAATTTCGCCACTCTCTTTCCTGCAAATTTCTTTATGTTGTGTCCATAAAGCGTGAGTAACTGTCTGTTAAGTGCTTGGAGATTTTAAGTGTCTATTCATTCTGCTCGTTTTTATACTGTAAATGGGTTAATGGCGCTGAAAACACAGTGTTATGGGTCACTTTTATGCAAATAAATATAATTTAATATAATGACTATCAGAGTATTATTTGTTTATTTAATGAGTTGGCATTGTGGCATTTTGTCAAGAAATTCACTACTCTGTACATTAGTTTCTTGTTCGTTTTTATTTTTATTTTAGGAGGTTCTTAATTTTGTTTTTTGTATAGTGTTAATTCCAACTTGGAACCATGTTATTGCTTTCGTTCTTTTATTTCGTTCTTAAATGTCCTTACCTTTTACTACTATTATTATTATTATTATTATTATTATTATTGTTGTTGTTGTTGTTGACGTAGTGGAATTGTTCGTTGGCGCAAACGAGTTTAAAATAACACGAATATATTTAGGTTAGTGAATATGCCCGTGCAGATGTACTATATGTATTTTTCAACACATATATATGTATTGATAATTATTAAAAAATATTTATGCTTTAGGCAGAGAACAATAGAAAATATAGGTAAAACAATAATTTTGTAATTTACACCTGCGTAATAATTGGCAAATGTAGTAAAAATAGAGACAAATAGAAAAAATACAGACAAATAAAATTAATTAATACATTGCAAAGCTTAGACTATTTTTTAAAAACTAAAAAAATTTAAATGTTTATTTCAAAGAGAAAAAAGGGAAAAAGAAAGAAAGAAAACCGATCATTAAAGTCCGACGTGTTAGACGATAAAAGAGAAAAACAATTATGTAATTAATCGTAAAACCTTTTAGTTGACCACGTACACACCTTTCATTATTGGTCTGTTTAGAGTAGAAATAAACGCCGATGAAACACATTACTGTTAAACACAAAACTGAACTTACATGTGGGCATATCAAGTAGCCTAACGTTGATACGAAAAAAAATGAAGTTTTATTTTATTTTATTATTTTATTTTATCTTATTTTATTTTTAGTACTCAACAGTGGCTTATGTTAACCAGGTAATCAAAAACTCACTCGGTCGCCGATACGTAGAAATAAATTAGTTTCACCATATTACTTCCACATTACTCCAAAGAGCTCACTGTAATCACCTCAGTTTTCAAACGTCATTTATCTGTCTAATAATGGCATCATTCAGTTTCAGTCTTCTCTCTTACTACTACCATAAGGCTAAATAACAAGAGGATGGTTTGTTTGTGGTGTCCTAATAGCGTTCCACATAAGAGAAAGAGCGTGTCGTTTACTGTGAGAGGATTTCTGTTCCCTCTTCTCCCCTTTGATTTGATCGCTTAACTGAGCACAACTTTTTATTCGTGTTTATTCACGCGGCAGTTCCCCTTGACCTGGATTCATTGTGCTGCATTGAGCTGCGCTATAAAATAATCTAAACTCGACGCACCTCTTTAGCACACCAGAAGTGCAATTTAGTGCAATTTCAAGACTACACGTAAGTTTAAACTTAACATGTTAATAGAGAAGCAAATGTAGTGAAAAAGGACTAAATGTGTTTGTTGCAGTGTCACCTGTAGCCAAAATCTACTTAACATTTTCCGCTTAATTTGATGAATAGCCATTAAGAAACAACCAACGTGGAAAAATATTGGCAATTCGATTACAAGTAATACATCTGTGTAAACATACGCGTTTCAATAGCGTTTTTAAACAATCTTTCAGCAACCGCTCAAGTCACAAGCCCTTCAACAAAAGTTTCTTTGGCCTGAGGATGCAACCATAGCAACAGTACGCCGATCGAGCGACTTCCGTTTAGATCAATATCGGACGGTAAGTCTACAAAACATAAGTAGTCCTTGTCATTATCACTCATTATAGATTAACATACCACAACACATGTAATCGCAAAAACTTAAGTGTTGTTTTAAATATCTATGAGTTGGCTGTGTTGGGGCCCCATTAGAATGTTTGCGCGTGATTGAGGAACCTCAAGAAGCTGAGGTTGAAAAACAAAATTGGACTATAAAAACACATTTTACATTCGCATACTCACGTGAGTGTGAACGCCTGTAGTAAGCCGTTCGACCTTCAATTTGGAATTACATATGGGGTCACGGCCTCTGCGCACATTGCTGGTCGGCTAAATTTGGCTTTTTTCATCTGCATCTTATAAAACGTTTCCAAGTGCCAGTACTTTTGTGACAGCATTGTATGTACCGATTAAAAAATCGATTTTTTCATAATTAAGCGATTTAAAAAATCGCTTGTGGTTTATATCATTATATTCTTAATCGGTAGATAGTTTTTTTGTTCGCTCACAGTTCAACCAAACATGCTTAGCTGCACACATGCTAGAGTTATGACGCTTACACGGCTGACAAAGCTGTCACATAAAACAATTTTATTGAAGTGTGAATTTAAAAGTAAGTGATTGAAATGTACAGCTTTAGGAAATGCATATATATCGACAAACATGTCATGAACTTTTCTTACAGTAGGAAGAATTTACATCCTATGCATGTGCTTATGTCGCCATCATGCGGTGGCTATGAGATAAAACAATCTGAGCTGTGAACTTTTCAAGTCTGTATAATGATTGTTATATATATGCTTTACAGCGTACAGAATTTGTAAGTCTTTAATAATCATGTAAATAAAAACAGAAACTGAATAGTTTATTTCGTGCAATAATATTTACGTTTTTGTCTTATAACAAACAAATCTTTGTTTAAAAAAAGCTGAAAAATTGCATTTGTTTAAAAGAAGCTGAAACCTCCAGGTTGTAACTTTGACACTCCTTAATACATAAAAACTGAAATCAAACATGCATTTTCAGTTTTAGTGTGTTAAAATTAGTGAAGTTGTGAAGTCTACCAGCCTTGAATAAAAGAATAAATTGGATTTTGGGACTTGTAAGAAAATTATTTCATGTTTTACTCTCATTTTTAAGATGTTTTAAAGAAATCATTTTATTTAAAGTTATTGCTAAAGTTAAAGTTATTTAAATATATTTAAACATTTTATTTAATAGATTTGTCTGTTTTTTATCTCTACCTCTATAACTTTAGACCTAGGCTAATAATAATACTAATAACAAATTCCAGCAGAAAGATCTTGCTTTTACAAGCAAACATATGTGAATAAAATGAGCAAACAAATACATTTGAATCTGAATTCTCTCGTTCCTCTTCAGATTCAAATCCCCTCCAATAGGTCTATAGCATTCCAGCCACATATTGCATATTTATAGTGCCATAATTAAATAGTGCTTAGATCTGTAGTACACTGTAAAAAACAATTTGTTGAGTAAACTTAAAATAATTTGTAACCTGGCTGCCTTAAGATTTTAAGCTCAGTCAACTCAAAAAAAGTTTATTCAACTTGAAATGTTAAATTATACTAAGTGACAGCTTAGATATTTGAGTTGAATCAACTTAAATTTTTAAGGCAGCTGGGTTACTTACACATCTGTTAAGTTTAGCAGACACTTAGTACAACTTAACATTTCAAGTTACCTAAACTTATTTTAGTTTAATTTTAAGGCAGCAGGGTAACAAATTATTTTAAGCTGACTTAACAAATTGTGTTTTTTTTATTTTTTACAGTGTACATCTCATGCCACCCAATAAATGCATATTCTATCACCATTTTCAGAACTGTATCTGAACATATAATATATCAGAGATAATAAATCAAAAAATACTACATTACACTATAAAAATGCTGGGTCAAAAACAACCCAGCATTGGGTGAAATATGAACAAACACAGCAAATGGGTTGTTTTGACCCAGCCGTTGGGTTAAATATTCAACCCAACCTTCTGGGTAGTTTTATTTATCTTGCTTAAACTTACTATATTTCTTGCTTAAAATAAGTTGGAAATTATCTTTTATTAACATGTTCAAAAAATGAATATTTATTGATAAGATGAATAAATGATAATTAAATAATAAACATTTTAAAAATTGTTTATTACCAGAATGTTCATCTTTTGATGATTGCTGATGCCTCTAGTAATTATGTGGCTGTTTTTTAATTTTCAACCTAATTTGGATTAATTTTAAGCCAGCCATACAGCAATTTTTAAACAATAGTTAAGTTAAATGAAACTACCCAGAAGTTTGGGCTAAACATTTAACCCAATCATGGGTCAAACCAGCAGTAAACAGAGTGTACTTATTATTTTCACGAGACAAAGTTTTGGACAGAGCGTTTTTACGTGGTGGCTTCAGGGAATATTGTTTCTTCGTATAATGACGTACGACATGTTAAAATGACCTCAGCAGTGATGCAGCTTCATAGGAAACACCCAGCAGGTTTAGACCACCAGTTATAATTAAATATCGTCACCAATAGGGGGCAGTATATGTTCATAATTTCGGTTTCTACAAAAAAGGAACACAATACAAGTTAAAAACAAAAGTTGCAAAATGTTATGAAACACTGAAAGTGAAAATTTGTTTTGTTATATAAAAAGATTGTAATAGTTTCATTGCAGTTTTTGTTTTTAAATAAAATCATAGTTTTGCTAAAGTTACAGCCTGCAGTGATAAGTCAGTTGGACCTTTTTCGACCGTGTTTAATGTAATCACTGATGAAAAATTTATGAGAAGCTAATCTACAGTTTTGACGGAATTGGATATATTGTTATAAATAAAGATGAAATATATTTATAGTGCTATGTTTTAGTTATAAACTGAACATGGACATTCATAATATGAAGAAGAAAGAAATAGATTTATGTATCCAAACATGACAAAGCGCCATGCGTTTTGAACGAAAATTCAGTTAAATGCCTGTTTAGTCAGTGAGTTACTTACTTACATGCTACCATAACGTTTCAAATATAGGCTACTTTTATACTCCCATTTAATTAAGAATAATCAATAATGATTCAGCAGAAGAGATTCTGCTCGATCCGCTCTCGACAAAGCAGTGACCTGTAAATTAGACCATAGAAATATATTGTTCAAAGATACCACACATTTTGACTTTATTAAATATATATTTTATTAGTTCATTTTATAGCTAGACATATCAAAAACTATCCCTTGATTACATTGTTACAGTGTTTTTATGGAAACTGTTTTCACGTAGGCCCGTCATCTGGTAGTTGCAATTTTTTGTCTAGTGTCCTCTAAGCTTGACTAATAAAATGTTTTGTAGCCTATATGATAATGAAGCTAGTAACTGGGGGGAAAAGTCAAAGATGTGTTTTATTTCTTATGATCCAAGTTCCACCAGGCTGGCCGTCATAGTGTTGAGAAGGCCGTCGTGCATGGAGAAGTGGTGGTGGCTCTGAGTGTCGCTGACGGGGATGATGGAGGCGCTGGGGCCGGGCGGAGGCGCGAAGCTGTGTAGGGGTGGCAGACCAGAGCTGGAGGGCATAAGGATGGCTGGGCTCATGGAGGTGTGATCCGGGGTCGCCGAGGGAGATTTGTCGTCCTCAGAACTTTCACATAGAGATTTGTTTTCGTTCACGTGAGAGGTCAGTGGGTTGTGGCCGTTTGGATTTGCACCATCGTTTTCCCTGTTGAAACAGATCATGTAAATTCATTAGCGGGCTAGCAAAAACAACAACCACCGCTTACTGATAAGACACACAAACACCTGGACCGCGCATGACTAAATGTGGCAAATAAAACATGATACTTTCGTTTTTCTTCATTAGGGCGACATTATAGGCCTTTTTAAAGTTTCAAACACAAGATAAAATTATTTTTATATTCATGAACTTTAATTAACACAGTTAGAACAAGCATATCCGTTAATCATATAGCCTATTAAACCCTTTTTCAACTCCGAACATTGAGTTGAGATTATTATTTTTTTTTTTAAATTACACATTTACACAATACTCAAGATTTTTATAGATTAAATAATAACATGAGATATCCATGTTTTAATACAATGAATAAAATTATTACTTCTGTATTTAGTTTTACATGTGTTTATTTATTTTAATTATTTTTATATGATTAAATAATTACTTTAGCGTCACTTATTAATTAAAAAGGCAGGTGACAAAACTGCCATGACACTAATCTCATCAAACACATAAAATGTGCTATTTGCGGTTATGTATATTGTTTTTAAATTGCTGACCTATTGTTCCCAATGCTCACATTATTAAGTATTTGATGTTCAGATTGTTCTATAATAATTAAGAATATAATGATTTATTTTATGCCTTTATTCATGTTTTTTCTACCCACAAGTACACTAATCAAAGCATTTTTTTGTTTAGCATTTCTTAGATACTGTGGTAATTTTAGTGAGCATTCCTTCTTTGTTGTACAGAAAAAAAGGCTTGTTTAAAGTCTTGAGAGTAATGGAGTTCTTACCTTTCCTTTGCTTCTGCTGCACGGTCCCTTTGCCTCCTGTTCTTGAACCAGTTGCTGACCTGCGTCGTGGTGAGGCCCGTGGCCTCGGCCAGTTCTCTCTTCTCTCTCGGGGAAGGGTACGGGTTGTGAGTATACCACTCTTTAAGCACACACCGGCTCTTTTCCTTAAAACAGTAGCTGGTTTCCTCTCCATCCCAGATGGTGCGAGGCAACGGGAACTTTCTGCGCACTCGGTATTTTCCCACTGCGCCCAGAGGACGACCGCGCAATTTCTCCGCTTCGACATAGTGAGCTTTCAGCCAGAGCTGTTGCAGTTTGGGGTGGTTGTGCGGAGAAAACTGGTGGCTCTCTAACACTTTGTAGAGCTCCCTGAAGTTGCCCCGGTGGAAAGCTACCACGGCTTTCGCTTTCAATACGCTCTCGTTTTTGTGGAGGTGCTCACAAGCAGGTAAGGACCACAGAAAGCGTCCGAGACGTTCGATACTCCCACCTTGCTGAAGGACCTCGCAGACGCAGGCAACCTGCTCTTGGGTAAATCCAAAAGTTGGTGGCATGGACATAGTTGTGGGCAGTGGTATAGCCTACCTGGTGTCCTGCACGTATCTTAACGTTGAATTTTAAGGCGATATCCACTTTGGAAACTCAAGCAATGAAGCTCCTCCAACTGAAGAATTTCAGTTCTTGACGTACATTTTCCATTAAAAGTAGTTTAAAATCAATCCAAAGTAAAAAAACAAATGCAAAACTAACACTTTGAGTCAGTGTCTTGCATTGCTCAGTCACTTAGTTGCAGTATCATGACGCGCTAATCATTTCATTCTTACGCGCTCTCGTCGTGCGCAATAGATTCTTTCCTCGACTGTCCTTAGCTATCAGCCCGCCCTCTGGTTATCATATCTCTTACAGAGTGCCTAGTGTGTAAGGACGGCTAGCGCATCCTCCTGGGGAGTCATACGGGCAAGTGTGGAGAGAAGCTGTGTAGCAGAAACTGACCCTGCCTCTTGGAGATAGAGTGGCACTTGGATGTCATGCACCTCGGGGGAAGGAGTGCGCGCAACACACTCCAAAAACAGACACTGCTGTATTATCATCTCAAAATAAAGGGGAAACCAATAGCTACACAGTGAAATGTTTTTGTTGCTATTAACAAAACGTTTTACTGGTTGAAATGTCCTTTTGATTACTGTACTTTCATTTCACCATCACATGTTTGCAAATGCATAGGCGACACGTGAATACTGCAGTTACGTCATTTTCTAAACTACTATATAACTATATATTTGTGCAAAATGCAAATGTAAATAAAAAGTAAATGTGAGAAACATAAAGAAAACGTACAAAAAATAAACAAATTAAATATAGCCTCAAATAAATCGTTTTATTAGTGATGGATGACGGCCACCAGAGGTTTGCTGGATTGATGTTTGTGACGAGAAGTCTCTGGTGTCGTGTATCTGACGAGTTATTTTGGAATGTAACGTGACCCCAGCGTACTTTTTCATATGGACATTGTAATTCTAGCATTTGGTTCCAGAGGGACACTGATATTTAGCAAATTCGTTTTATGGTGCGCTAAAGTATACTGTATATGCCAGCTCTCTGCAGCTCTCGAGTCACGAAAATATTTTGATGTTAGTTTGCATATGAAAGCAAAACATATTAGGAGTTTTTTTTAGACTGAATATGCTGCTCACTGGTGTTAATATATTTTATTTCATTACAAAATATAGTAGTTATAAAACGATTACTGTAATATTAAATTGAATTAATATTCTTATAACATATAGAAAGGTTCTTTATTGGTACTTAACGTATTTAGGTTCAGCAAAGAGTTTTCCGCTTTAAACCATTTTAAGCTGAATAGACTTCTTAAATTGTTTAAAAAGTTTGTTACGTTATAGATTCTTCAGATCAGTGTTAGAATAAAGGATTCCTTGTAGAACGTTTGGTTCTTCAGCTTTAAACCCTAAAAAACTGGAACCTTTATTTAAACATATTACACGTTTGCATTTATGCATTGTGCAATTGTCATACTGAACCATCTTAGCTAAATGATGCTCAAGTTAACCTACTGATATAATCAAAACGGAAATATCACTAAGCATAATATTCAGAAACAGTGGTCATGTATTTCCCCCAAGAACCTTGAAATTTGCATGATGTTTCACGTTTGCATTGTGGGATATTGTGTTACGTATTTTACTTGTCTTTTTGTAAAAAACAGTCCACACCCTTCTCAATAGCCTGCCGACACACATGCTCATTCCCACACACGTGCACGCAGACGTAAAGGGTTGAGTTTTCAGTAAAAGGACCTGATTGATTATACATGGCTGGGATCATTTTCCAGTGAAGGGGAGGAGGTGTCTGAGCAGTCGTTAGCCAGTCTGAGACCTCCTGAGGGCAGCCACAGCAGCAGAAATGGGCGATGGTGGACGTTTAGTGAGTGGCTTCAGCTCGCAGCAGCCAGCAGGACAGGGGGAGTCAGTTTGAGTCCATTTTAAAAGCCATTCTTTATTCAGCGGAGCTGCTCCACGCTAGCTTTGCTGTGTCATTCTAAACCACGCGTCAGAGACAGTGAGCCGAGCTTGGCTGCTGTCTGGGGCTCCAGCCTCTGACCTTGATGATGGAGAAGTGAGGAGATGATGGAGAGAATGTTTGCCTGCTCTTAAAGTACTAGCTTACTTTTTAATGAATGAATTATTGTTGATTGGTGATAGTTCACCCAAAAATAAAACTTCTGTCACTATCACATCAATCCAAACCTGACTTATTTCTTCTGCAGAACACAAAATAAGATATTCTGGAGAATGCTTATGAAGAAGTAATGTCTTTGTCTGTACAGTGAAAGTGAATAGTGTCCAAAACAGTACCGGATGCCATTGACCTTCCCTCTATGGACAAAAAGTGACTTTTCTGAATAATTTTTTGTGTTATGCAGAAGAAAGTAAGTCATATAAGCTTTGAACATTATGAAGGTGAGTGACTAATCATAAATTTTCCTTGTTTTGCTGAACTACACCTTTAAAAGTTAATCATATTACTTAAAGTAATAGTTCAGGCAAAAATGGAAAGTTCTGTCATCATTTACTCATCCTTAATGAGGATATTTTGAAGGATGTTGCTAACCAAAACAGTTTAGTTGACTTTTAATATA
This sequence comes from Labeo calbasu, assembly GCA_019740295.1. Lineage (NCBI taxonomy): Eukaryota > Metazoa > Chordata > Actinopteri > Cypriniformes > Cyprinidae > Labeo > Labeo calbasu. The sequence goes on from JAHKKF010521903.1 coordinate 40,647, forward strand.
TGGACAAAAAGCAACTGAGACATTTCTTGACATTTTTTTTAATGTTCCACAGATGTAAGAAAGTCATACAAGTTTGCAACAATACAAGGGTGAATAAATAATAACTTTTTTTTTCATTTTTTGGTGGATTATAGTAGTCAACATTTGAAGTGGATCAAAACCTTTTCATCAAAGTTGTCCTAAAACCAAAACAATACCCGTTCTTGTCTTAGGACAACTTTCTGATCCACTTTAAATATTGACTACTGTATATATTTTAAAGTTAATCATATTACTTTAAGGGACAGTTCAGCCAAAAATAAAAGTTCTGTCCTCATTTACTTATTCTCACGAAGATATTTGGAAGGATGCTGGTAACCAAAACAGTTTGGTTGACTTCGAATGTATGGACAAAAAATAAATAAATAACTGAGACGTTTCTCAGAACATCTTCTTTTATGTTACACAGACATGATAAAGTAATACGTAATAAAGTTTGGAACAATACAAGGGTGAGGAAATAATGACATTGATTTTTTTTTTTTTGGTGGACTATACCTTTAAAAGTTAATTAGATTATTTAAAGGGTACAGTTTAGGCAAAAATGAAAGTTCTGTCCTCATTTACTCATCCTCATGAGGATATTTTGAAGGTTATACGTAACCAAAACAGTTTGGTTGACTTTGAGTGTATGGACAAAAAACAACTTAGACATTTCTCTTATCTTCTTCTTTTATGTTCCGCAGAAATAAAAATGTCATTCAAGTTTGGAACAATATGAAGATGAGTAAATCACTCCACTTTTTTTGAAAATCAGCTCATTTTCCAACTCCCCTAAAGTTAAACAGTTGAGTTTTACCGTTTTCGAATCTATTCAGCCGATCTCCCGGTCTGGCAGTAGCACTTTTAGCATAGCTTAGCATAGATCACTGAGTCCGATTAGACCGTTAGAATCTCGCTCAAAATGACCAAAGAGTTTTGATATTTTTCCTATTTAAAACTTGACTCTTCTGTAGTTACATCGTGTACAAAGATGGACGAAAAATTTAAAATTGCGATTTTCTAGGTCGATATGGCTAGGAACTATTCTCTCATTCACTTTCAGGCGCTGCGTAATATCATTGCACACATGGTACGGCAGCAAAGTTCCTTGATTATTACGCCGGAATAAGAGAATAGGCCATATCGACCTAGAAAATCGCAACTTCTATACGCGGTGAAACTACAGAAGAGTCAAGTTTTAAATAGGAAAAATATCGTCATTATATATGGTCATTTTTGAGCGAGATGCTATTGGTCTAATCTGATTCAATGATCTATGCTAAGCTATGCTAAAAGTGCTACCGCCAGACCCGGCGATCGGCTGAATGGATTCGAAAACTGTAAAACTCAACTGTTTAACTCTAGGGGAGTTGGGCCTGTTTTAAAAGCAATAGTTCAGCCAAAAAGTGAAAATTCTGTCATCATTTACCCATCCTCAGGAAGAACATTTGAAGGATGTTGATAACCAAAACAGTTTAGTTGAATTTGAGTGTATGGACAAAGGACAATTCTCGAAACATCTTCTTTTATGTTCCACAGAAATAAAAAAAAAAAATGATGCAGGTTTGGAACCACATGAATATGAGTAAATGATGACATTTTTTTTCATTTTGGGTGGACTAAGTCATAACACACTAAAAAAAATTCTGTCATCATTTATCTTCATTTATTCTAAACCTGTATGACTTATTTTCTTCTGCAGAATACAAAAGAAGACATTTTGAAGTATGTTGATAACCAAACCATTTTGGTTACCATTTACTTCCATCATATAAACAACAACTCTCAAAACATCTTCTTTTATGTTCCACAGAACAAAGAAAGTCGTACAGGTTCGGATAAGTAAATTATGACAAATTATTATAAATTATTATTTTTTATTTTTTTGGGTGAAATATCCATTTAAATTCACTTTTCCATAATTTTATCTGTTACAGTGAAACCTGCTGATGTTCTCCATAACCATAATCTTCATTTTTTATTAAATAAAAAACTTTTCTTCATTAAATAGACTCTTGTTACAGCACGCTAAAAGCATTTTACACTGTGTGACCTGGCATCCTAGGAAATGCACATCACCACCTGCACCAACAGAGGAAGAACGGGCAATCCAAGCAGCTCTCTGCACACACCTGCACCTGTCTAATGTTTCATGGGCCATGAGTAAGAAAGAGGTCTGCTAATCTGCCCACGCGGCTGGGCAGCGTTTTTTTTTCCTGGAGGCCCGTTGCTGACCATGCAGTGGCCTAAGCCTTTTTCTTTATTCAAATCAAGGCAGTTGTGTAGGGGGCCATGAGCAGAGACACCCAACACCCGGCAATCACACTGTCCTCCACTCACAGCGCACACTCTAAATGATTAATGAAGCTGGCTCACCTTCCCTCTCAGGAGGGACGCGAAACCCGATAGCGCCGGGAGAGGCTGCGCTTAGCCGTGCGTCTGTGTGTGTGTGTGTGTGTGTGTTTGCATGAGCGCAAGCACTAGGAGAAGACGTGCAGGGCCATAAGTTTCATCAGAGTCGTCTGGTCGTTGACGCAGAGAGAATTCACTACACAGTAGAGTACCGGTAGCAGTTTTGTAGAAGGTAACGACTGGCTAGAAGTAAAATTTGACTCCGTTCACATGACCGATGTTCCACCACGTGCATCATTTCAAGCTTTAGTTAATCAGAGTATTGCGCCATTATCTAAGATGCTAAATCATGTCAGTGCTTGTTCTCGTTCTCTCTCTCTCTCTCCTTCTCTTGTCCTCTTGTGTGTTGGCCCCCTGGGTGATCAAGTTTCAGCCCTCTGTCCTCCTGGCAGGCAGAGGGATTAAATGTTCATGCATAGGGAAGTGACACCACCAGTGTCTGGGCAGGAACATGCTTCTCAGACTGTAATCAAAGCACTATCTTTCATTCTCTCTCTCACGTCTCGCTCTCATTTACTCACTCTTTGCTTATTTTCATATGGATAACTTTCAAAGCTATTAAAGATTTTTAGCAATTTTATCCAAATAATTTTGTGTCGGCCAGACGATATAATCTCTGGTGTAAGTGTATTTGCTAATCCATATAAATTACACTAACGTCGTTATGGTGTGTAATGTTTTCAAACACCTGTGACATATAAATCTAACTTTGTCACAGATCTTATTAACAGCTGATCCTTCGCATTCCCATGTTTTATTGGGAATGCTGGCTTATAGCAGATGAGTGGCTCGGTTAGGACTGCCCTGATGTTTCATATACATTTGAGGAATGTGTCCATATGTGTGGTAGAGCACTGTATTGTATAGTCCTGTACAAGCATTGCTGTAAAATGTTCTGTAAATGGTTGATGATGTGACACTGCATTTTATTCTTTTAAGGGACAGTTCAGCCAAAAATTTAAATTCTGTCATTAATTACTCACCCTCATGTTGTTCCAAAGCCATTCATTCATTTTTAGGACACAAGTTAAGATATTTTGATGAAATGTGAAAGCTTTCTGACCCTGCTAAGATGGCAATGTAATTTAATAATTTTGTGAAGCTACGAGAATACTTTTTGTGCACGTAGAAAAGTAAAAAAAAAGTTTAATTAGCAATTTTTTCTCTGTTGTGTCAGTCAGCGTGTGTTCACAAGAGCACCACGACGTGTGGAGTCAGCGTTCTGATGTAGAACCCAGATGAACTGTATGGTACGTGTAAATCCTGTCATTATTATAGTTTTCTTTGTGCACAGAAAGTATTCTTTTAACGACTGGCTAAATTACGTAAAAAAAAAAAATTTCATAAAATTACGTTTCAACCACTGATGTCACATGGACTACTTTAATGATGTCCTTACTACCTTTCTGGGCCTTGAATGTGATAGTTGCATTGCTGTCTCTGCAGGTTCAGAAAGTTCTCGTATTTTATCAAAAATATCTTAATTTGTGTTCCAAAGATGAGCGAAGGTCTTACGGGTTTGGAATGACATAACGGTGAGTAGTTCATTTTTGGGTGAACTATCCCTTTAATGTATTTTTAAAAGCTTTAAAAATACAGCTAAATACAGCCTTAAATGTGGGGCATGTCTTTTCTGATTTAAAATTCAGTTTTATTTTGTGGGGGTCAAAAAATTAGAAAATGTTAGGGTGATAAATCTTTCCTGATATTATAATGAAAGAAAAGCCTCATAAAATAATAAATTCTTTAAAGAAATCCTTATTAAGTAGTTTAGCCTTTGGTTAATATTCTGAGACATTTAAATTGTGTGAGCTGAAAATTTCGATCACCTTTCTTCCCTATTGTGATGTAAATCCAAGTAAAGCGACTTCCTGAGCGAGTAAAAAAAATGTAGGATTTGAGATTTGAGAAAAATGAGATTTGATTTTCTCCAGTGGGAATTGAATTGATTGTTGGATTGATATCATGTGCTAATTGTTTTAACTGTATCATGTAAGTGACAGGTTGCTGAAGGAGAGGAATTGAAACTTAGTCTTGGACAACATTGGCCAACCCCTCATATTTAATTTATGATAAATACTGCAATGCCCTGTGATAAAAATAAGAATTCCAGTTTTGATTTCAAGGTGATTTTAATAAAAACTTTACTGCTTAATAATATTTAAATATGTTAATAGAATTTTTTGACAACAAATGAAATAGGTACAACCAACAAAGTCATATTAAAAAATACTAGCAAGTCAGCGCTGATAGCCTTGTGGGCTACTGCCATCCCGAGTTCGAGTCCCGGCTTGTGGACCTTTCCTGATCTTCTCTCCCTGACTTCACCTCCAGTCTATCATAATAATAAAAAAAAATGCTAACAATATTTAATGTATGCAAGATGTAATGAAGCTACTTATTTTAATGAACATATTTTATAAAGAACATAAATTACAAAAATACACTACCAGTCAAAAGTTTTTGAACAGTAAGATTTTTAATGTTTTTAATGAAGTCTCTTCTGCTCACCAAACCTGCATTTATTTGATCCAAAGTACAGCAAAAAAGTACAATTTTGAAATATTTTTGCTATTTAAAAGAACTGTTTTCTATTTGAATACATTTTAAAAGGTAATTTATTCCTGTGATTTCAAAGCTGCATTTTTAGCATCATTACTCCAGTCACATGATCCTTCAGAAATCATTCTAAAATCCTGATTTGCTGCTCAAAAAACATTTATTATTATTATTATGTTGAAAACAGCTGAGTAGAATTTTTTTCAGGTTTCTTTGATGAATAAAAAGTTCAGATGAACAGCATTTATCTGCAATATAATTTTTTTTGTAACATTATAAACGTATTTATCATCACTTTGGATCAATGTAAAGCATCCTTGCTAAATAAAAGTATTAATTTCTATAAAGAAAAAAATGTACGTATGTATGTAGCTTTGATCACAGGAATACATTTTAAAATATATTCAAAGCAGTTATTTTAAATAGTAAAAACATTTCAAAATCTTACTGATTTTGCTGTACTTGGGATCAAATAAATGCAGGCATGGTGAGCTGAAGAGACTTCTTTAAAAAAACAAAAATCTTGCTGTTCAAAAACTTTTGACTGGTAGTGTATTTATGATACTTTTAGTGTCATTACATTTAAACTTTTCTTGAAAGTGAAAAAAATTTTCAAAACCATATGTATATTTTTCTATAACTTACCATATGTGTTCTAAACTAGACTTTCCACAAATGCTTATGATTAGTTTATTTGCCTGAATAATTCATTTTTAATACCATAAATGGCATTATGCAGTTGTACAAGAATACATACAGTATGGCAGTACTGTGTGGCTGTCGTCATTCTACTATAATTTCATCAAATTATTCAAACAATAGATCTTTTGCATACAGTGATTACGGGAAACATATTGTGTAACCACAAATACAAAGTTTGTTTTATGAGCGGTTTAATATTTCAAAAGAGCAGTCAGAGCCCAAAATCAACAAATTGTTACCATACGATCTATCTTTCAATAAAGCTGTCAAGAAAACATACACATACGCGGAATGAGAACGAGTGATTGATGTCACTCTTCGTTTTGTTCTTGATCACCACTGACCCATTAAGGACTAGTCAAGCTTACAGATAACGGTTCAAAGTGGCCGCAGCCTCCTTGTGCGATACTTGTTGTTGTTTGTGACTGTACTCTCAAAGAGCTTCTGCTTGTTCTGGTGTTATGAAGAGTGTTCTGTAAATATTTTGTAACCGTCTACCGTGCCAGTGAAACCATACACTCTCTACAATGTGGAAAACATTCTGACTACATACTCAGCTTCTGCTTGCCAGAGCCTGAAAGCAGATCTTGGGACTCAGAGACAGGAATCAGTCCAGTTGACTGGGTCATCTGACCTGCTCCAAGGCAGCTGTCCTACTCGCAAGCCCCATTCCCCCTGCTAAACGGGGGTCAACACATTTAACCATGAAGTTATGGGAGCAATTTGAGGAATAAGCAGAGAGAGGCTTTTGGGGAAGCTTGTACATGACGCTTTTCGCGCCATCTGACCTTTCCACCGTGACACTCTAACTGCTAATTCAAATACCAGCAGCATTTGCAAAGCCGCACAAATCGTATTCATCAAACATGGTCATGAAGGTTTATAAATCAACAGCGGGGGCCTGTTTTTGGAGCCTGTCAGTGTGTACTGAGTGTAAAGAGCTTTGTGTGTAAGATTAGGTCTGCATGCGATGCATGTCGGTTTGCGTGTATGTTTGAAGTTTCTAAGTCTAAACAAGGTTGTTAGGCTTGTGCTGATAGGTCTAAATGTGTGCTAATGACGAAGTGTTAATGGAGGGTTGGGTTGATATTGACACTCTAAACCTGTGCTACTCCCAATGGACCAACGGCAGGATTTGACACTGTGTTTGGGGCGGTGCGTGTATGTATGTGAGGCTGTATACGTTTGCTGGTTTGTAAGTGTGTGTGTGCTCCTTGTCAGTGGTGCTGAGTTTTCTCAAGGCTACTTTTACACAGCAGCGGAATATGATTGTCACTCTTTTATTTAGTAAATGAGCATGAAAAAATACACTTTTACTTATTTATAAATAGACATAGGTCACTATATGTCACTGGATGGATGGATGGTTGTAAATTACTGCAAAGGCTTAAAGGAACAGTTCACAAATTTTCAAACCCGTAACCTTTGTTCACCTTCAGAACACAAATTAACATATTTTTGATGAAATCCGAGAGCTCTCTGATCCTGCTTAGACAGCAACGCACCTACCACATTCAAGGCCCAGAAAGGTATTAAGGACAATGATCATATAGTCCATTTGACTTCTGTGGTTCAACCATAATTTTATGAAGCTATTAGAATACTTTTGTACACAAAGCAAGCAAAAAAAACTTTCAACAATTTCCTCTCTTCCGTGTCAGTCTTCAACGTACGTTCACGAGAGTACCACGACTTGTCAAAAATATCTCAGTTTGTGTTCCGAAGATGAACAAAGGTCTCATGGGTTTGAAACGACATGAGGGTGAGTGATTAATGACAGAATTTTCATTTTTTGGGCGAATTATCCCTTTAACTATGTATTCATTGTTCAAAATGAGTGCTTTAAATGTCATCACACACAGTTTGATTATTTACAGCCGCATTTTATAACCAACTTCACATCTGTAAATTATCAGCATTGCCGTAGCCAGGTTTTAAAAATTAGCGAGGTAGTGGTACAAATACAACTACATTATATACACTATAAAAACTATAAATAACAGAAAGACATGTTTGTGAAAGATATTTTCTCTGTTTTGGAGGGATGATCATTTTTATTTACATATTATAGTTATAGTTTTTTATTAATAGCCTAACTATTGCTAGCGTATAACTTTATCTAGTGCTCCTATGATTGTATATAGCATGATTTGTGAAAATGTAACGACTATACTGATATAGACTTCTTCATGGCTAGTGTTTGGGTATTTCATTTCATTCTGTAATAATACTTGCTCTACAGATCTGTGTACAGGTGTGTAATGCTACTGTTTTTGACAACGTTTATAACGTTTCTGACAGATAATATCATGGTATTTTCTGCGTTTGTCTTACCTAATGTGATATCCTGTCACCAATAACCTGTCCGTGGGCTTTTTTTATTACTGTCAGTTTAAATCCCGGTGATGCACTGTTGCCAGATATTGCTAACAAAAAACGGAAAAACAAAAAAATTAACCGAAAGTATTTTAAATCTTTTGCAAATAAGATAAATAAAGATATCACTGACCATAAACTGCAACTTCCTACTTTATTAACTTTATGAAGTATCAAATTAAGTCGAAAAGACAAGTCCAAAAAGGCGTATAATAGCTAAATCTGGCAACACGGAAGCTGCGCCCGCGCCCTCAACTCACAACTCTCTCTTTCTCAAACCTTGTGTACTACGGCTGCGTCTCGCAGCGACCATTTCCATACCACAGACTTTAAACATTCTTGCAAGCTGTCTAATCTGAATTTTTTTAAAATTGAGACTTCCATTAGGCCTATGTGTTTTTTGAATGTTAGCACAATTATAAAAATAAAAAAGGATCCTTTTACCTCTCATTTTCCTTTTTGCTTTTTTTTTTTTTTTTTTTTTTTTTTTTAACCGAACAGGGGATTTTTAATGCAAATACATTTGCATGGCTGGGCTCATGGTTTGTAGTTGTGTTAGTTTGTGTGTTTAACAAAAGCAAAGGTTCTGCTGCTCTACTGTGGCCTCATTACGCGCCAGCATTGGTGAAACAAGATAAACCATATTCACATTACACTAGACTCACTAAACGTATATATACAGTGTGTGTCTACACTGTATATGAAACTCTGGACCACAAAACCTTTCAAAAGGGTCAATTTTTCGAGATTGAACTGTTTGAAAATCAGATTCAGAAAAATCTGCAATTTTGACGCACACAATGTATATTTGGCTATTGCTATACTTGTGCTACTTAAGACTGGTTTTGTGGTCTGTGTGTGTATGTATATATATATATATATTTTTTTTTTTTTCATACATGCATACTAGTAAATGCATATACTATAAATACGAGATGATAGACTTGTACAGTATATGCAAAATAAGTAAAGGGATTTGTTATCAGTATCACTCATAATACCACAACAGAAAGGTTCATTTACATCACAGCATTTTGCATAATGGCGCACACGTCTATAGCAATATACACTCATAAGTCCATGAGCACAGAAAGAAGGTATTTTTGGCCCAGTCGGTTGGACTGAAATGAGTCCTCAGTAATTCACTGGAAGAGTTTGGGGTGTATAGGTTTACAGTGTATGCCGCAGGCACATCCTCTCACTAATGTTACAATGCAATGTTATACCACCATTGTTCAGATCCAGAAAATGACACTTCCCTTAAGGGCATGCACATCAACTTACAGGCTCTACACGGCCCCACACCCCTCTTAAACCAACTTGATTTGGCCAAAACACAATCCATCAACGAACAAAAGTTGCTAAGGTACAGTAGATCTCTAGTGTGTACACTGACAAATGCTCAGGTATTAAACAGTAAGCAAAACAACTCATTAATTGACGTTCAGATAATATGTATAGCTTGGAGTATTTTTAGTTAATCATTTTAATTTAAATGTTTACATTGCTATGTTTCTATAGTCACATTTAATGGATTTTATTTTTAAATTGACCCAATTATTTCTGTTCTGTCTTTATATGCATCTTCAGAAGCAGCTTATATGTTGCTTTTGTGGTGTAATCTGATAATAACCATTCAACTAAAAAGGTGAGCTTTACAAATTGATTTTGGTTTGCATTCAATTGATTGGACGCGTGTAGTAACTGAAGTACGTGACCTTTCTCTTGGCCTTGGGTTTCCCTGACCTTTCCACAGTGGACACCTGTGTGATAGCAGGTTTGCTTACCTGAGAGGAGGAGAAAGGAGTGTGCTGTTAAAGGACCACACACTCCTGCGGAGCTGAGTCTAAGAGCGAGACCACCTTTCCCTCGCAATGGTTGGAATTAACCAAATCAATACACCTTTGTGCTTTTTAAGCAGAGAGGAACTAATGCCAGCCGAGGTCTCAGACTTTATTTGAGAGCTTTAAAGAGCAAGATCTTGCACCTTTTAATAAGTCTGTGGCTGGAATTATAAGAACCTGTTTGCCAATCAACTTTAAGAGCTAATGCACCTAAACATGAGTGGCGTATTATGACACGTCTGATTGAAATGTTAGCTAAGCTTTCAAAGACGCTCATTCTTTTTTGATCAAACTAATTCCTTGTGTTTTCTGACACTCAATACTCTGCACATCTTGATCCCACAGTAACACAGGATAAAATTAGTTTCATTTTTGCTTGAATACAAATTGATAAGTAGGCCTACATGTTACAAACCCAAAACAGAACAACTGAAGAAGCAAACTTGCGCTAATCAGTGTGATGTATGGGTATGATTATGGGAGAATATATAATTAAAGCAAGATTCTTTCACTTCTGGAACATCTGAGTATTATGACAGAAAACTTCATGCTGCAGAATGCTTCTAAGTTGTCTGAAACAGGAAATGGAGTTTTGTATTGGAACAGGTATTTCTCAAAAAAATATTTAATGCTTTAGTAATCTTTTGAATCATTTTAAGGTTTATTATCATATCTGCAGCACTATTATTATTTTAAGTTACTGGATATCTATGAATTTAGACATAATGCATAAATACCTCAAAAGAAGCACAAACTTCTGTGCTGCTTGATTTTTTTTATTCAGGACATAAATGCATGTTCCCATATTCACGGAAGTCTTACGCGAGTATCATCCATTTCTTTATGCATCTGTCTTCCAATGAATAAGAGCTCAATAGTCATTTCTAATCTTCCCTTCCTGGCTAGTATGGCATGACTGCCAACTTACACATAAAGAAACTAAGTGGGCAGATTTTCTGTGAAGAAACTGACCGACATGTAAAGCAAGCAACCGCGGTTTGTTTATACGTGCCATCATTACACCACAATAAAAGACTGGCCCAGAAAACAATTATTCAAATAAAGGTCAAACAGTCTCAACTGACAGTACAGTAACACTAAAAAGTGTAGTAAATGTGCACAGAATATATTTTATGAGCAGAATTTCTCTACATCCAGAATTAAAATGTTTTTCTCCATTGACGGCCTTTCAAAAAAGTAGGAGTATTTTGACTAGATACAATTTTTATGCAAGCATAAAGCACAAAACAAAAAAACTATTCAAAAGATTAGCTGAGGTGTTAAATAAGTAATATCACAATGTATGTACATAAAATCCTGAAACAAAGAGTTATACTTTGGCTGGTGTGGGAAATGCTGAAATGGCAATAACCTGCCATCTGTCAACTTGAAAAAACCAGCATATGCTGGTTAGGTAGGTTTTGATGCTAGGATGCTGGCTTTAGCTGGTTTATGCCAGCCCTTTGCTGGTTTATGCTGGTCCTTTGCTGCTATGCAGGACCAGCTCAAACCAGCAGAGGACCAGCATAAACCATCTAAGGACCAGCTAAAACCAGCATCAAGACCTATCTAACCAGCATATGCTGTGAAAATTTACGTCAAGCGCACTGAATAAGAGCTGTCATAGAAGAATACCATTTCAAAAAATACTTTACCATTTATGTACTAATATACATTTTAGATCCTAATATGTAGGGGAGCGCGGGGCACAACCTAACATCTTTTGAATTTCTCAGTTTGTGTAAATCCACGTGGGGTTCAGAGTATATTTTTTATCCACGTTAATTTCACACTTGTCTAGTACAAATATGTCACTTTGTTTCATAATTACAAGTGTATACGTTTTTCGTTATTTACCTCAAAAGAAAGGAAGTGAAAAGTGAAAACATGCCCTGTATGTGTGGTACATTGTAGCAAGTGAGGGGCACGTTGTAACATGACCATATGACAGCTTAAAATGTTATCTGATCGAATGAAAAAAAATATACACGACAAACTAAAATGATTAACTTTTTAAATAAAATAATGGCGTTTTTTAAGAATGAAAAAAAGAAATCTCATTTTTGAGGTTCACATTGAACACATCGCAACCATGCGTGGGACGGCCCTGACCGCAAAACACAGCTATACAATATAGTTCAAACAATGTACGCAAATAGATGAAACACATTCAGAAAAACACTCCCCTCCCTCCAAACACAGCTCTCATAGAATACGAGACACATAAACGAGCCAAAATACATTTCTTGAAATAATAATTTCTCAACATTACACATTGATTGTAAGTCTTTATTCACCTGTTTCTTGTGGTTTCTTTTTAACATCCATAAACGTAATAGTGAAAATTACATTGCTAACGTCATAGAATAGCATAGTTTATATAGCAGGGCAGATTGTAACGCAGTCTTACAACTTTCCCCATCAGCGCAACTGGAATATAAAACTGGTTAGTGTCTTCTGCTGACTTGCCAAGCATTAATAAACTATCGAAACTGATTAATAACATATTGGCTATTAGAATAATGTAAGATTTGTCTCATTTTAAATGAATATTAAAAACTGAGATTAAAAAATTACTTCAGATAGAAATGTACTTTAACTATGGTAAAATAAATATTTAGCGATATCTTCAAAAGGCTTTTGAATTTTGGCGCACTTTGGTCTCTGTATAGCGTTGCTATGGCAACTAGCATATACAATTTGGTTATGCTGGCTTGTGTGGAAATATTTAAACCACGTGTTACAATTAACCCCGCGTTAGTTTGTGTCCCACGCACCCCTACATTTAAGGTACTAATACGCACCCTATAGTGGTAAATAAGGCACAAATGCTTTTTCACTTTTTCACAACAGCTTTTTCACTTTTTATCAGTGTTCGAATTGTGTCAAAGCTCTTGGTGAGTACCCCTAACCAGACCTGCAGTTACAAATGCATGAAAAATGTTTTAATAATTTAATCCTAAAACGTTGAATGCGGATATTTAAAATTATTTTAAAAAATGAATAGGTAAATGTGGAATTACAACCGTCAGTAGGTGTCAGTAAGTCACAGTTAATAAGTAAGTCTTTACGATGGAACCGAATCATTCGTTCATTCAGGAACGAAACACCGTCATGTTGTTTAGAGACGCAAAACAGTGCTGTGGCTGGGCTTAGAATGATTTTTTTTCTTGGCGAAACAGAGCAAAAATAGGCAACATGGTGTCTAAAACGTAAGTCTCTTAATATTAACTTAGTTTATTGAACTGTTGTATAATATCAATATCACATTTGTGATTTTTGCCAAAAAAGGCACTCTTCGTGTGATATTGATTAACTATATGAGATGATATAAATATACATTTTCTGCCCCTAAATCCTGAATTTTGAGAAAATGTATTTTATTATACTGAATCACGCAGTAAAAGAACGAGATGAGAAAGAACTAAATGAGCACAGTCAGTCTAGCTAGTGTTTAAGCACTCATAACTCTTCTTATAATCAAGCTGTCAATACACTGTATGATAAATAAATCTCTTACTTAAACAAAACTCCGGTTTCAGCGATGACTGTTCTGAACGCCTCTGATTGGCCCACTGCATTCTAAACTCAACGGAGTCGTGTGTGATTGGTTAAAATGCACAACGCTGTAAAACGCGTAAAAATAAAATATGATTTAATGTGAGCACGTCTTCATTTAATACAGCAATCGAATATTTTCATTTCATTTTTATTTTCACTAGTTTTATGTTTTAAGTATTATATTTTTATTGAAAAACCAGGGGACCCCCCCATAACAGGGGGGGTCCCTTGGTTTTTCCCTTAATGCCCCCCACCCCCCTCAATTCGAACACTGCTTTTTATGTAGGCCTGGGTTTTAGATTTTCGGATGTTTCATGTGGTAAACTGAAACCTGAACCTATAGTACCATCTACTGGAATAACGTTCTCATTGCATTCATGACTAAGTCATGTATTGTCTCATCTCTTTGCTATAACTCAGTATGCACAAGTAAAATTCATTTTAAATTGTTTGGTTTGTTTAGTTTGATACCATCTGTCAACTTGAACATCCTGTTATGCTTTCTGTTTGCTTGTATGAGTGATTCTTGTAATACTACCTGTGTAGCACCGTTTTCCGCCACTAGAGTTCACTAAATTACATAATTAGAACACTTTCTATTTTCAACTGCTGTAACTATCTCTTGTAGCCTAAATCAAGTACATTGTGGCCACATGATACTGAGTAACTGTAGTTTCAAATAACTAAGTGTTGATTTGTGAAACAATTCCTAAATATAGGATTGTCATGCGGGATAGATATGCAACCAAAATGTTTAGATTTGGAATAACTCCCAGATGCAGTTATTTACCCTATCAAAGTCAAGAAGCATGTGACATTTTGCAAATGCAACTGACTCAGAGAGAGAGAGAGATCTGTGCACTTGCACTGACTTACATTACATGGTTATTAATCTTCCCATTGTCGTAAGAAAATGCACCTCAGGTCAAATTTGATTTATATCAAAAACACTTTATTAAAGACTATTAAAAGATTATTTTTATGAAATAACATGACTCAAAGTTTATTAACACTTATTTTTACACAATTGGCAAAAGATTTTTTTCCCCCTGTAACTCAGCCGCTTTTAGAAATGTGTAATAAATCTCATATATTAAAACAACCTGTATTATTAAAAAAACTTTTAAAAAAACCTGTATTATTAGCAGATAAACAATGCCCATGTTGCAGTTAGACTATACCAGTCAAAAGTTTTTGAACAGTAAGATTTTTAATGTTGTTTTTTTTTTTTTTTAATGCTCTTCTGCTCACCAAGCCTGCATTTATTTGATCCAAAATGCAGAAAAAACAGTAAAATTGTGAAATATGTTTACAATTTAAAAGAACTGCTTTCTATTTTAATATATTTTTAAAATGTAATTTATTTCTGTGATCAAATCTAAATTTTCAGCATCGTTACTCCAGTCTTCAGTGTCACATACTTCAAAAATCATTCTAATTTGATGATTTGCTGTTCAAGAAACTATTATTATTATTATTATCAATATTTAAAACAGTTGAGTACATTTTTTAGGATTCTTTGATGAACAGCAATATCCAAAGATCAGCATTTATTTAAAATAAAAAGCTTTTGTAACATTATACGCAAAAGCTTGTCAGTAGGCTACGTAAATAGAGAAATTAATACTTTTATTAGCAGGGATGCTTTAAATGGATCAAAAGTGATGATAAAAACATTTATGTTACAAAATTTTTTATTTCAGATAAATGCTGCTCTTCTGAACTTTCTATTCATCAAAAGACCCTGAAAAAAATCTACTCAGCTGTTTCAACATAATAATAATAATAAATGTTTTTGAGCATGTTTATAAATGTTTATTAGAATGATCTCTGAAGGATCTTGTGACTGGAGTAATGATGCTAAAAATTCAGCTTTGAAAATCACATGAATAAATTACATTTTACAATATATTCAAATAGAAAACAGTTATTTTAAACAGTAAAAATATTTTAAAATGTTACTGTATTTACTGTATGTTGGATCAAATAAATGTAGGCTTGGTTAAAAAAACATTAACAATCTTACTGTTCAACAACTTTTGACTGGTAGTGTACATGTTAGTTCATTTAACAAATGAACCTCTGTTGTGTCTGAAGCAGTCAAAATGGGCCCTTATCGAATTGTATTATGCAGTGAGAAAATTACATCCAAGGAAAAAAAATTATAGTAAGATTTTACAGCAGGATTCTTTAAAATGAGTCCAAAATAGTATTAAATTACTCCTATTTACACTCTACAATTAACCCTTTCTTTTACAGAAGCCTTCTAGACATTATTTGGTCCATTAATGAACCCAACAGACTCTCGTAATCCAGCCCTCGGGTGCCTCCCTCTGTTTCCCCACGCTGCTGCTCCTCTGTCTGTACACACACGCTCCCCCATCCGGT
This sequence comes from Labeo calbasu, assembly GCA_019740295.1. Taxonomy (NCBI): domain Eukaryota; kingdom Metazoa; phylum Chordata; class Actinopteri; order Cypriniformes; family Cyprinidae; genus Labeo; species Labeo calbasu. The sequence continues at coordinate 56,510 of JAHKKF010521903.1, forward strand.
GCAGAGTGGACGCGGCGCGGCTTAAATCATCTGACGTGTTTTGCGCATTTCCTGAACTGGCGCTTGAGCTCGGGGAGGGAGAGAGAGACTGAGTGAGTGAGAGAGTGAGTGAGAGAGAGAGAGAGGGAGGGAGAGAGAGGGCTAACAGGGAGGAAGGCTGCAGCGTAAAGGACTAACATGAGCGTGTAGCTCAAATGCTTTCGCCTTCTCAAATCAACGAAGAAAAGAAGCAGCTGAATATCTAGGCGAGTGGATGGCAATAGTCTCCGCGCGGTTCGTAAGCAGACTGGGAGAAGGAGGAATCCCAAACGCCTCTCCCACTCAACGCCTATTGGAAAGCGAATAGTACAAGACAAGACCCGCTGAAGACCATCACATTTGGGATTTTGCTCTGTGTTATTGCCGATATTCTGCCTCTCGGACTCGTCCCTCTACTCAGCGCTATTCCAGACGTAGGGAATTCGATTGTTTACGTATGCTTCCCATTACGAGGAAAGACGGACCGTAAACAAAAACAGGAGCCTCTGGTTTTGCATATCGCGTTTTTGCATCCTATTTGATTGTTGCGCTCAAATGAGAGAATCAGGTTGATCCGACTAGCGGTTTGGGGGATTAAATCATCACAGCATCCATCTATACGTGCATGTATACTGATGACGTGATGACATCTACGGGTATAGCGACCCCCTGAATCAAAACCTGCTTGTGAAACCGTCTGTTCTTGCAAAGAAGCCAGCTGCATCTCACTTGAGCGTCATCATGGTGGTTTTTAACGGAGTGTTGAAGATAAAGGTTTGTGAAGCTCTGGATCTGAAACCTACCCCATGGTCGCTCCGGCATGCCGTGGGACCGAAGACCCAGACCTTCCTCCTGGACACGTATATTGCCCTCAACGTGGACGATTCGCGTGTGGGCCAAACTTCTACCAAGCAGAAGACGAACAGTCCAGCTTGGAATGACGAGTTCGTAACAGAGGTTTATGATGGGAAGAAAATCGAACTGTCTGTCTTTCACGACGCGCCGATTGGCTATGATGACTTTGTGGCCAACTGCACTATACAGTTTGAAGACCTGCTGCAGAATGGCAGTAGGCACTTTGAAGATTGGGTATGTTCATTTCGCAATTTATTGGCATAGCGTAATCACTTCAGTGTGGCCCCTGGAGGCCCCTCAGCGCTGCTCATTTTGGGTGTCTTGCTGTTCTCTCACACCCAAGGTTATGGAGCACTTCTACTGAGACAGATCTGGTGTAATCTAGTGCAGTGGTCCTGAAGTAGCCCAGCACTAGACATTATGGATGCCTATCTATCACACTTGATTTATATAATCAGCTCATAAAGCTGCTCCAAGATCTAAAGTTGGTGTGGAGACATCCAAAATGTAGTCTTGCAAAACTGAAAACCACTGATCTGTTGTCTAGGCCATAATTTTCACAGGGGCTGGTCAGTTTAGGCTTCTCCCCAGCAAAGCCTCTTGTTTCCCAGCCTTCCTCATGGGTTCTCACGCTCTGGGGGTTTTCCCATTTCTTCACTAAACATGTTCTGCTGCTTTTGAATCCAGACSTACATTCACCATTTCCGTCAAGTCAAGCTGTTTTGCAAATTGCCTTCATGAGATGTAGTGCTCCCGTTCCAGAGAAGGAACTAATCGATGCTTAATTATGCAAGCTGTAAAACGAGTTTGACACATAGTTTGCTACATATTTAAATTCTATCTAGCCATCTATATAGTGTAGGACAGCACGGCCAAATTAAACTGAGCATTTCACCTTGCCATTCACCTTATTTTGGATTTTGTTCACTCAGTAGAAATAGGCAATTTTTACTGCAAAAAGGACAAGTGATGCTCAATTTACTGGCTTCCATTAGAGTTTTAATAGTGTTTTGTGTTCTTTTGAGAATGTTGCTTATTGTATCTTTGAAAAGAAAAGAAAAGATAGATTGCTAGCAATTGCGTGCTATTGTGTGTTTTTATAAGGTGCATAATGCACATAAAAACTTCTGATCAGTTTTAGAATGGTCTCAGAATGGAAAGTTTTGATGCTGCTGTGTTATAATGTGTTTCAATGTCATGGAAAAATAGTCAGAGATTCACTTAGCATTCTAATCATGCCTGGAATTATGAGTTGGTCTGTTATATAATCTTCACCCAGCTGAGGGGCTGTCGTTGGGAGTGCTTTGTATATTTGGTCGTTAGACACCCATGGAAAGGTCAGCATATATCGATTATGTCGCTGCATTGGTCAATCTTCCCCTCCTGTCACTGGCAACTCACGCTGTAAATGTGTCAGGAGAGAGAGTGAGAAGGGAATCAATTTAATCTCTGCATTCCCTCATAACAGCTTTGATGGCCTGCCTAATCATAACACATCCTAAGCCTTCTGTCTCACCGCCAGCTCTTTATTCCACCTGTGTGCTAAAGGGAAACATTTGGCAAGTTAAAAATGGTTGAAACATCCCAGTTGTATGCTAAACGAATTTTACTTCTTTAGCAAACATTGCTAGTTTCCAAATGCTAATTTTATTGTTCAGCACTACAAGTGCTTGTAAGGTTCAACAAAAAGGGCAGTTTCTGCCATATGTTAATCTTGGCCAACGCATCTGACCTAATTGGAGCTGAATGTTTTGTCAGACTTCATAGCCACAGACACGCTTGATAACAACGTTTCGGACATGGAAGCTCTGGTATGTCTAATTTCCCAGAGAGACACCGATGTGCAATCTACATCTGCCATGTCTCGTTTACGCAAATTAATAAAAGCTGATGAGTTGATGACCGTAGACAGAGGGCGAAGGTGTCTGGTAATGAGTGTGCAATTCAGAGTTGAACTGAGAATGTTTAAAACTCCAAATCATTTCCTGAATTTTAAGTATTGCAGAAAATACGATACAGAATTTTAATCAAAGTATGAAGTAAAACATAAGAAATTCACTACCTAATCTCATGACGAAAACGTACCTGTGGGAACTTTTTCATGAGATGCGAAGTACGTACCAATAAGTCAGTGTTGCCAAGTCTGCAGTTTTCCCATGGAATTGGGTTACTTTAACGGTTTGCTTTTCATGTTCGCGGATTTAAGGAACCCCAAAAATGTGATATCCCCTGAAATGCGAATTTTACAAGGGGAACCCCACCAAAAAATGTGTATTTTACCCCGCCATTTTTAGCAATTGGGCTAGTTTTGAGTAGCAATTGGGTGGGTTTTGTTGTTAAAACTTGGCAACCCTGCAGTAAGTACATATCAGTGCAGTTTCCAACAGAAATGTCCACTGAGTGGCACTAAAAGAGTGTTAGTTTTTTTCCCTCGGAACAGATGAACATACATACGGTGCGTTTTATGTGACGTTGGTTTTGTACTAGGGATGTAACGGTATGAAAATTTCTGATCACGATTATAGTGACCAAAATTATCACGGTTATCAGTATTATCACGGTATTGTTAAAATGTACTGGAAAAGTTCAAAAAGTACTGACACATAAATCACTTCACCCAGTTTTATATTTAAAATCAACAAACAACAAATAAAAAGACTTTTTGTTTGCATAATCACTAAAAGAACAGTAGCCTACCAATGATGTCCAGATTTTAAATGACAACATAACTGACAACAGTTTAACAAAAAGCATGTTCAAATATCAAATCTATATTTTCAAATAAAGCTGTAACATGATTTCATAAAAAGATAAACCTTTCTATGAGGGTTGCGCTTCTAAATAAAATGATTTAATAAATACCTGTTTACAATAAGCACTTGTTCGCGCGTATACATCTGAGGGAGCGCAGAGCCATGATCATTATATATATATATATATATATATATATATGAGAGAGGAAGCCAGCTGCAGGCTGAGAGGATTCGTGCTGGCATCCCCTCATACAATAAGGCACTCTTGACATTTACCATTAAAATAACGCCAAAAACGGCTTCAAATTAACTATGAAAATGAGAATAAGGTCGTAAAAGCTGCAGTGCATTTCTTATTGCTTAAAATGAACTGAGACTGTCTTGTGTTTTTCCGTGGGTGCTCGATTATTTCTGTGGGGATTGGCGCCTATGCCCTTACACTCTTTTAAAACATCCGCCATATTTTCACACAAAACGAAACTACTCTGCGTGCCATGCGCAAATGAGACTGTTAGTTAAAACTGTGCATTATGCTGAACAGTATTTATTTATCATGAGTTGTTCAAATCGTGGTGATCAAATAGGGTTTTAATGATAATTAAAATATGAAACGGTAAAAGTAACCGTGGGGAATTTTATCATGATTTATTATCAAAACGGTAATCGTTTCATCCCTATTTTGTACATCACCACGGTTCTGACTTATATCCGTTAAGTGATACTATAACTCTATGTGAAATATTTTCAAATAACGTACCATCTGCACTACACCTAAACTGATAGTAAAACTGCTACTACCTGATAGTATGAACAAAAGTGGATTATTTGTTTTCCATGCCTTTCTGAATACAGATTGACACTTTGGGAGAGTAAGGGGGCCCCCTGGTGTTTCGGGGGTCCTATGCAGCTTGCGTATTTTGTGTGTAGGGCGGATCGGCTCTGCCTCTAGTGTGCAGTTCTGTTGGAAACTGCAGTGGTATGTACTTATTGGTACGTATTTCACGTCTTGAGAGAAGTTCCCACAGGTATGTTTTCATCATTAGATTAGGTAATAAATTCATGTAAGTGCAAAAATTGCTCAAAAAGTTGCCCTGTGTATCATCTGCCTGATGGGTCGTTAATGCAAACTGATGATATTAACTACTTGGCAAAAGCTGATTGGTTTATCTTGCATCTGTAGCCAATAAGCTTGCTGCTCTACATTTAAATGGTTTGTTATTATTCACTAGAGCATTTCGCAGCATGCAGAGTTCCTCTGAAGCCTTCCACCTCCCCAGCTCCACCTGTAAAGATCTGCTACAGGTTATTATATATGCTATTTGTGCATTAAATGCAGCAGCAATAATCTGCAGCAACGGCAATAACCAACAGCAGCATATTGGTTATCTATTGGCAGATCTATTCTGCCAAGACCAAATACATTAACATTGGTCATATCCATTACCAAGCAATTTTTTTCTTAAACCAGGTCTTGGTTCGGTAAAGTTTTTGAAATTTAAACAGCTTTGAAATCCTTGAAATTGTAATGACTTTTAGGCTTCGCAGACAGAGAGAGTAGCATATTAATAGATGTAGTTATTTAGTACTGTACGCATAATTCATCATACTTAATAAATTAACTTCTGTGGACCAGGGAGAAATAAAACGTTTGTTTGAATTGTAATTCAGTAAATTCAGTAAATTCGGACAATTCAGTTCTAATTAACCCATGAATTTAAAAGATATCAATTATTTAATTCTGAATTATTTAATTGCACAAACCAGCTCGTAATGAATTGTTATAAAGAATTATTGTCTTTATTAGAATACATAGAGTAATTAGAATAGACAACCTTGGTATGAGTCTTAGGATGTCAAACTTTTAGTAAAAAGTTTTAGTCTCATCTCAAATGACTGCATAGAGGTACACTGTATCCGAGACTGAAAAAGAAACCAAACAAGACTAATTTTGAGGAAGACAGTTGTTTCTTGGCACGTCATTTGAGCAGCAAAAGCCGAGCCAGACGTCTCTCGAGAACCCACACTCTTCACGCAGTGTATACACATCCAATGAGCTTCACCCGTACATTCACTCCCACTGTTACCCACACAGGTGGAGCTTTATTCTGCTTGGAACAAGGAGAGCATGCTTACTAATTTAGATAGCCTCCTCTACTTCAACAAACACAAACAGAACTGTCGAGAAACAGTAGCAGCAGTGTTACAAAACTGTTTAGTGGAAAAACTAACCAACCAGGATCTCAGACCCTAAATAAGACGCTGTTGTGCCATGTTTGTTGCTTTACCACTTCTCTATTGGGTTTCTGGTCTGTAATCGTTCCCCAACCGCATGTTGTGGTCGCCGGGTACAACGCAACAAAGTTTTGAGAAATTGCACCACTTTTGGGTTCACACATCTTACACTAAGCCGATGGTTGGGTTTGAGCGATATGTTTAGCGGAAGAGGTAATTGGAGCCTGGTCTTTTGGATGGTTCTCAGACACTACTGACTGAGACACAGCCACCCGTCTTTGTTGTGTGAGGCAGGAACAGACTGAATAATTTACAAGCCTTCCATCAGGCTCTTTATGGAATGTCTGACCCGGCACAGATCGTCCACGACACCCTTAGCTCAAGTTAGCAACAATCCCATTATCACCAGCGAAAGTGGTGCTTATCTATAGGGATATCGCTGCCTTCAATTACCAGCCTTTTACCTAGGGGGTCATCTGTAAAGAGTCCTGCTGAAGAACTTCTGCTGATCTTGTAGCCGTTCGATCACTCTTGTCTTTTTCGGGTTCATTCATTCTCCTTCCTCGTATTGTCCTCCTCCTGCTGTTCCTCTGCTTCCTTCACCTTCTCTCCACTGGGTTTCCTTCCCTTCCGTTTTGTTGTCCGAACTGTCCTTGTTAAATTCGCAGATATTTATGGTCCTGACATTACATCCAGTCCATTACAAACCAGCTCCAAATGCTTAAAACACATTTCACTAGGAGTGTTGCTTTAGCTGCAGATAATGAGCTTTAAAGGCCTGCAGTTTCCTTAATGTCTTTCCACTGCATTACAGCTTACATTACAGTTATCGATTGCACTCAGTATTTTACAGGTTTATGCCCAGCAGCTCTCTTTTCCATTGTCTCCTCTTAAATGTTGGTGTTAGCTATACGGTACTTCCTGGTTACTGGACATTGACATCATCTGCCCTCACTTCTCCCTGGCCATTTGCGCAAATAGGCCAGGCTGAGGCTGAAACCCCAGCTCCTCCCCCTCTTTGGCATACCATTGCCACAGCAGCCCATATCGTCCTCTTGCCAATCCAGAGCGCATCAGAGCTGGGTGTTGATTGAGTTCCTTCGCCCATCAGGGATTTCTTAGGAATCCCATATCTGTGCTTCCAGACGGAGGTGGTGACACGTTGACTTGTACAGACAGAATCCTTCTCACATTATTCCTTTGGCCCGGTGTTTGTCGCACATCACTTCACAGTGTTTTTCATCAGTTCTCAAATCTCGGGATTTGAAGGGGAAGGGTGAATTATGGGTAAGCAGGATCAGTTCATCCAGCAGCACTAATTAATTTCATGAAATGACTCGATGAGAGACCGGTGAAATGTTTTTATATGTTTGTTGAGCCTTTCTGTTATTGTATTTAATTGTGTCTGTCCTCATTTGTTCCTCTTGTTTAGTTTGGCTTGTGTGCTTTGCAGATTTGTGTATGTGACCGCCGGTTGTCTGGCTTTCACATGCTGCGTTGAGCTCTCGCCTAGGGCACATTGAGCATGCTTACAGTGAAAGGGAACAATACAGGTGACATATGAGATACTCTGGCAAATATGCCTGATCTGCACCGCTATCTACATGACCCAGTTACTCACACTCACACACACACACACTTGTACTCTCACCCTTACAGCATAATACACCACAAATGCGAATATCTTCTCTTTATAGCTAGTGCTAATGGGTTTTAAACTTCTGACTTGTTGATCTTTGTTGCAGATTCAAGGGAAAGTTCATATCATAGGAAAATATTTGATGGAAAATGTGGTCTGTTTCAGTGTGATTGATTTCATATTATTTGAAAACTTTTTCTTGGTTCCAGTGTTGGAATAGCTTGCGTTTTTGGACATTTTAAGGTGCTTCAATGCCAGTCAAAAGTCAACAGTATTTTTTTTTTTGATCTATAATAAATTCTTTTATTTAGAAAGGATGGATTAAATTGACCAAAAGTGACTGTAAATACGTTTAATATTATGTTACAAGATTCTATTTCAACTTGTTTTTATTAAAGGAAATGGTTACATTTTAAAATATATTGAAATTGAAAAGTTATTTTAAACTGCAACAATATTTGACAATATTACTGTACTTTTGATCAAATAAATTCATTCTTGGTGAGCATAAGAACTTCTTTAAAAACTATATATTTAAAAATCTTACTGACCCCAAAATTCGTACGTACACTAGCAGTCAAAAGTTTTTAAACACTAAGATTTTTAATGTTTTAAGTCTCTTCTGCTCACTAAACCTGCATTTACAGCAGCACAGCAAAAACAGTAAAATTAGAAATATTTTTGCTATTTAAAATATGTTTTCTATTTGAATATATTTTAAAATGTAATTTATTCCTGTGATTTCTAAGCTGAATTTTCAGCATCATTATTCCAGTCACATCATTCTAATATTCTGATTTATTGTTATTATGTTGAAAAATAAAAAAAAATAAAAAAATAAATATATATATATGTCTTTATCATTAATTTAAAGCATCCTTGCTAAATAAAAGCAAAAAATAAATAAATAAATGCCCAACTTTTTTATTGATGCTAATAACAGTAATAATAATAAATGCTTTTTGAACAGCAAATCAGCATATTAGAATGAATTCTGAAGGAACTGGACTGGAGTAATGATGCTGAAAATTTAGCTTTGATCACAGGAATAAATTATATTTTAAAATATATTCAAACAGAAAACAGTTATTTTAAATAGTAAAAATATTTCAAAATTGTACTGTTTTTGCTGCACTTTGGAGCAAATAAATGCAGGATTGATGAGCAGAAGAGACTTCTTTAAAAACATTAAAAATCTTACTGTTCAAAAACTTTTGACTGGTAGTGTATATATATATATGTATTTCTAAGAATTTCTAGACATTTTAGCAGTGAATTATGCTTGTTAAGCTTACAAATGAAACATGTTATACATTTTAATTGAAAGGAAATCTCACTTTTTAGTATTCCTTGGTTGGCTCTCTCAGAAAAGGGCATCTCTGAGTGTGTAAAGCTTGATCTAGAGGAGGGAATTTGGCGTTTGAATCTGGACAGATTCATGATTACTTCTTCTAAAGAAATGCTCGTATGGCACTCAGTGGAGCCAGAATCTCCCATCATCACCATCATCATATCTGCAGTCATCTTCTCTGCAGGAGCCGGCAACAGACTCGAATCCTCTCAGCACCCTATTCACACTCTGTGTGTTCACACACACACACACACACACCATTGGCGTACGCGTGTGTGCGCTCGTTTCACGCCGAGATTAAATCAAAGTAATTCACACCTCATGATGTTTAAGACACAAAGGCTTGTAGTCTGTTCCTGTGCCCATAGTTACATGAGCGTTTTATCTCCAGACGGCTGTTTTCGTTTTGTCTGGTCTCTTTTTGCGCTATTTACTAAATTAAAGCCGTGAAGCTCTCTCAGGACCTGGTGTTTATTCAAACTGAATTCCAATCAGACCTTCAAAGGCTCCCATTATTAGTCTGTATCATGAATTATGCACAATTAGCTCCGGTGTGGTGTCTTATTAGTAATTCATGGAGCTCTGAAGGTTTCACTCAGAGCCGGTGCGTTCACAGAGCCGAATGTGCTCGTATGGCCACGTTTGTGTGAGATTTCGAGTGTGAATGGGAGCCGTGCGTGCCGCCCCGCCGCCATGCTGCGGCTCTGCTGTTGACAGATGGACGTAGGAGGACCGTTGCTGAGCTCAAACTGTCTTAGAGAGAGGGTAAGAAACGGATGAGAAGAGTATAAAGGAGAAGAGGGCGAAATTGAGGAGGAGGAGGGAAGAAAAAGTGCTCCTCAATGTGTAATCATAGCTTTAGATTCATTTAGAAATCAGAGGCACATGTGTTTAAAACTTCCCGGACCTACTTTTGATTTCCCAAGTGCACAGACTGTCTTCAGTCGCAGTGTTTCGTTCTCTTCACGCATCCCTACAGAGAAGTCTCGGTTCCCTATCCTCTAGTCAAATCAACAGCTCTAACAAGACTAACGGCTTAATGTATTGAACTACTCGAGCACAGCTTCGCTCCGTTCATTTTTCATGTTACAGAAACAGGCCGCTTGCTTTTGGATGGTCTGGGATTGACGCATCACTTTTTATATTTAGTCCTAAGACACGGATCCATAAATCGCAACCACCTCCACGTATAACGTTAGTGCTGAATGTACAAGGTGGAAATGTAGCATGAGCTGTCTTCCCAGCGCACCATACGAACAAATTCAAACTTCATGTTATATTAAAGGAATAGTTTACCAAGAAATGAAAATTCTGTCAACATTTACTCACCCTCATGTCATTCCAAATCTGTATGACTTGGAAGATATTTTAAAAAATGCCTTGGCATTTATTTTTCTGTAAAAGGTTACTTACATGGAACGGACAAAACATTTTTTATTCTGCTGGATTTGGAACAACATGGGGGTGAGTACATTTGTAAAGTTATAATAACTGTAAAGTTTTAAAGGTATAGTTCACCCAAAAATGAAAAATGACGTTTCAAAACTGTAAGACCTTCGTTCATCTTTGGAACACAAGACATTTTTGATTAAATCTGAGAGCTTTCTGACCCTGTATAGACAGCAACCCGAACTACCACGTTCAAGGCCCAGAAAGGTAGTAAGGACATTGTTAAAATAGTCAATGTGACATTAGTGGTTCAACTGTAATTTCATGAAGCTGCAAGAATACTTTTGTGTGCAAAAAAAACAAAATAACCGCTTTTATTCAATAGTTTCTTCCCTTTCATTTCAGTCTGCACACAAAAAGTATGTTCTTACTACCTTTCTGGGCCTTGAACATGGTAGTTGCATTGTTGTCTATGCAGGGTCAGAAATATCTTTTTGTTCCGAAGACGAACGAAGGTCTCTGTCAGCATGTGCTTTTAATAAACAATGTTATTGTGCATCGGTGTGGATGCTAATATAGTTATCATTACAGTTATCTTTATAGTTGTTGTTCTTGGCGTGAATGGGCGCTAAATGATGACTGAATTTCAACGTTTTTGTTTCTCAAACCTGCCGTTTCAAAAACCTCAGTTTGTTTGTAGACCTTCGAGCAGCACTAAGCATTTTTTCCATGGAGACGCGTATTCGGGAGAGTGTGAGCGGCATGTGTTTTCTGTGGCTTGTGGGTATCTGTTTGCACAGCGGTGATTAGAACAGAGAGAGGGCGAGCAGGAGACTTAGGGCCAATAAGGGGTGCACGTTCAGGCGCTGGAGGACAGTAACCAGAGCAAGAGTTTGTTTTCCTCATGCTGTACTTGATAGCCTTACCGCATACGCACCACAATAGCACATGCGCATGCGTGAAACAACTGGCTCTTAGGTGATTTTTAGTGGATGTGTGAAGTCAGTTTCTCCTCAGGTTCTCACAAGTGTCCTTGCAGAGTAACCACAGGTGTAGTTCACCACATTAACTATTCAGCATGTTCCACTAACGTCCCAGATAAGTTTTAGAAACTGTTCATTTATTTTTAGTTGTAACTTTGAACAGTAGAATTGTTTGTAATTTCCAACTTTCTGGGTTCACCCAAAAATGAAAATGTCATTAATTGCTCACCCTTCGTATTCAGAAAACAAATTAAGATATTTTCTGACCCTGCATAGACAGCAATTCAACTGACACATTTAATGCCCGGAAAGGCAGTAAGGACATTGTTAAAAAAGTGCATTTGACATCAGTGGTTCAACCAGCGTTTGAAATGAACCTTTTCACTCACCAGCCAAGTTGGCTACTAAATTTTTGAGCTACCTGCCATTCATAACTTCTACTAGACAAAAAAATAATAATAAATAATGTTATGATTAATGTTTCAAATATAAAAACTGAAATATAGAAATATGGGACGAAATAAATAGAGTGATGCTTTTAAATATGAAACTAAAATTAGGCCTAACAGTAGGTAGCGGCAAGCCACTGTCTTAATAAGCGAGTTGCCGAGTCATTTATTCAATTGATTCTTTCAAAATGAATGATTTGTTCAGGAACAAAATTGTTTTATGAATGGATCAGGGAATCATTGACTCACTGAATTTGTTCAAAACACAAATTAATTTGGTAAGGAAACAACAC
>JAHKKF010521906.1:0-21359 GCA_019740295.1 Labeo calbasu
TGTTGTTGTTTTTTCAGCAGGGATTTCCTTTGATTTGGAGGGTTACGCTACACTTTTGCCCAGATTTTTCCTCAGTTTGGAGTTTGGAAGAGTCAACACCAGTTTCCAAATATCAGAGCCAGTCTACAGGTTGTTTAAAAACTAGGGCTGTCAGTTTAACACGTTAATTAAGTAGTTATGAAAAAATAACGCACTTAAAATATTTTAACGCGCTTGTACCTCATCTTATATTTCCAAATATGATGCAGGGCAACAACTCCATAAATGCCATTCTCCTCTAAAATTTAAGATATTGGGGCAAAAAAATGCCCCTGCATGTGTTTTGTCTCATATATATCACATATTACATGTTATCACATGGGCAGCAAGAGCAAATGACACGAGTGCTGATTTTGTCCCGATCTATCATGAGCTTAAATGATTTTATACAACAGTTCAGTAAATAAGAAGTTGATATTGTGTTATGTTCTAAACACATTATTATGTGTTTTTGCTCAATTTTGCAGAGAATATATATTGCCTTTGAAGCCATAGCAGAATTGTTGCGTGCCTCCGAGCAGCACAGCGGTGTTTAGTTTCTGATTGAATCCACGTTTTGAATGAATCGTGTGAATCAGTGATTCAAAGGCCCATTCATAAAGAGAACCATTTACTTCATTGAATGAATCAGCTGTTTGAATGAATCAAGTGAACGAATGAATGACTCGCAAAGACATTTACTGCCACCTGCAGATTTAGTGTTATATTTAGAATATCATTTAATAAAAAAATACTACTAATAAAAATAAAAACATTAAAGGGATAGTTCACCCAAAAAACTTAAAGTTCTGTCATCATTTACTCACCCTCATGTCAATTCAAAACTTTTTTTTGTGGAACATAAAAGAAGGTATTTTGAAGACTATTGGTAACAAAGCTGTTTTGGTTACCAGTGACTTTCATTGTATGAACAGAACATACTGAGATGTTTTTCAAATTATTTTTTTTTATGTTCCATTGCAGCCTAAATGTTTGTGTGATAAATTTTATGTTGAATCATATAACATATTTCTTTCTTTCATTACAATTGTAATGTCTACTTGATACTTTCTCAGTTAACACAAATGTAGCTTTAAACAATCATTTTTGGGTAGTCACATGTACTTTGTGATTAATTCGCTTAATTAATCGAAACATCATGTAATTAATTAGATTAAAAAAAATTTAGTCAAATGACCTATTAAAAACTCATATTATACAAATCTAATTTGAGCATCGAACTGCAAAACAAGAAAAGCAGAAGTAGCTGAATTCCCGCAGACTTGGCAACCCCTTCCTACTCCAACAACCTTAACCACACACACTCGTCGCAAACTTTCACCTACCCACACACACATCACACAGACTCATCAGCCTCATCTCTCCACTCTTGCCTGAATGATCAAAACCATGGAAGCGGCCCACCGGTCCCCTCATCAATATAAATTACAGGGCAGCTGTTGGCTAGCAGGCACTTTCCCGCTCCCTCTCGGCCTTCCCTGGCTGCACGTTCAGCCCTTAATAAGCCCGAGCACTTTCTGGAAGAGAACAGATACTTCAGTTCCCCTCTTTACGACCCACCGGCCGTCTCTCTGACCAACGTCATATTGAAGTGCCACAGAGACGAAGCCAATGTTGGAACGAACATTTAATGTCAGAAATGAACATTCAGGTTGAATTTCACTTCAGAAAAGCTCAATGTTTTGGTTCAAAAAGTCAAATTTAAAAACTTTCAAATTTTTGACTGAAGCTGTGTGAAAAATCATTGATTAATCAACCTAGGCAATATATTTGTTTACCACAGTCAGCACAACATTAATCGATGTGGGCTAGCATGTAGCAAACAATGTGGACTAGCAGTTAGCAAACAATTTCAAGTCTATCCCCATCACTTGCTATCATGTAAGGGCAAAAGTTACGCTTTCAAAACAGAATAACCGGCAAGTGTGAATTTCACTTTTCAAAATGTGAAATTTCACATTTCTGAAAATGTTGATCTTTTAGCTGCTGTTTGTATGGTTAGAACAGATGCTCCCCAGTCATTTGAGAATGTGGCATAAACACTGACTGTGAAACTCTCCCCGCAGGCTCTGTTTTACAGCTCAGCTTCATGTATGGTTTTGCTTTACGTTTGAACTTGACAGTTTTATGGCCGGCCTTTTTATATAGTGCTACCGCAAGGCCATGTGGTTCATTCTGGCAACAGACTCCTTTCCTTAGATAAACAGTACTGTTTAATAGCTCTTTGAGAGGAAAAACACAACACCGGACAGGAATTAAGTACTTAGATGTCTCCCGTTAAGAACAGGGTGTTCGAAGGAATTTAAATATATGACAGAAATAAAATATCGACCTATAAAAGGTCCATAGGACTTTTTAGTGCAAAAGTACATTTAAAGCAAGTTCTTTTGTTCAGCCTTCCCAGAAAATATCAGTGGTGTTTTTCTGTGCAACCCTTAATGTGACCAGTGTGTTTTTCACATGCAGTTACTATGGTATTTTTTAGGGCATAAGTAAATTATCTATGATATTCTGGTCCTTTCAGTGTCAGTCTACTGCTTGTTTTATTGTCTTTCAAGTTTAAATTGTAAGTCTGACTGTGTAGAAAAGTAACAAATCACCTCTCCTCAACAAGCTGCGTAATTTAAGGTGTGATTGATGTCTGTATCAGTGCTACTACTAAACTTCTGGAAATTGTTACCTGCCACTGACTTGCCTTTGCTAATTATTCCCACACCCTTATAATTATGTCTGAGCTGAATTAAAATCACTGGTAGAATGTGAGTATGTCCTGAATTTGAACTACAATGGAGTCCAGTCTGCTTTAGTCAGATGAGTGGGTGTTGTTGTAACCTGTCTAGGAGGATGACATGTTGATAAGATTCACTAGGTGATTACAGACAGTAGACTAGGCTGTAATCTTCTATTTGCGTATGTATTCTTGCATCTACGTATATGTGTGTGTCTCCCAGCTCTCATATCACAGTGCCGATCCTTGGCTGGAGAAAGCGTCTGTCTCGCCAAGTCGCTGCACCTCACAAAAAAAAAAAACAGATGAGCAGAATGATTAGTGCTTTTGTTTTTAAATGCAAGTAGTACTAATTCAGTCACTGATAGCAGCTCTAGTGTAGTTAAACAGCATTGAAATTGCAAAAATAATGACTGTTTTTAAACAGGTTTCTCGATCACTGTCTGCCATTGGTTGAACCAAGAAATATGCTGGTCTAAACTCACGCCATTGGCTGAGCTGATGTTGCTATGCTGAGCTGGTAGGAATATTCAAACAAGCAGAGCAATGTTTTGAAAACACCACAGTGACACACCCTGCATCTGAAATCACGTTCTGTCTGAGTAGGTACTAAATGTGAATTTAAACTTGAAATGAAATGAAATTCAGACGTATTACATATGTGGTGTTGTTACTGTAACATGACCTACCAGTGTCAGTTGTGTTGCTTCACTGCCATTTGTAAATTTTCGCACATGGCCTCATGGGATGATAAAGTGTCCATCGAATGCACATTTTATTGTCTCGCCTGTTTTTCGAATACTGTGAATTCGGACATGCTACTTTTTTGCCGTACTGTTTTTAGCATACTATAGAGTAGTGAAGTATTCAATTTTGACGCTTCGTGGGGAGTTTGATTGACAGACGATCTGGCCAATCATATTGTTAAATCTGCCATTTTGTCCAAGATTAACTTTGGTGGATTTGACGTTATTATGTTATATTGACGTTTTTCTGTGGTTGAAACAAGATACCTTCTGATGTTCATTAATGTTTATTTCATACTATAACTAGTAAAGAGACAAAACGTTTGAATTTCTTACAAAATGACAAAATTAAAAAGCTGAGACTGTGTTTCATATCAAAAGTAACTTGCTCTGTCATGTCTGTTGGCAAGTTGTCAGTGTCCTCTTAGTTCCACAATGTGTTTTTGGTGTGTGGCATGAGAGCAAATGGCTTGTCAAACACAGCAACAGTTTCTAAGTGGGGCGAGTCTTTGCATAAGGTAAATTGCTGCAAGGAGAAAAACTAGATTTTAAATAAGTGCGTATATGTGATAAAAATTCAACTTTTAGGAGTATATTAGCATATAGACACCAGTGTTGTGGCAAGTATGCATTACAGTATTGCGTTACTCCCTAAAAAAGTAACTAATCAAGTTACATAGTTAATTTTTATGAAAAGTAATGCGTTGCGTTACTTTTGCATTACTTTTCCTAAACTTGGCTGTGCTTTCGTGCTTGCTTTTAATATAAAAAGTCTTTTTTTTTTTGGCAAATGTAAAATCTTTTTCACACCAAAAGTGAAATAAATAAGCCTCAGGCGTTAAGGAAATTCATGTCTTTACAGTAGAAGGCGCAGCTCAAACAAACCTTTCAGCTGTGCTGCCATTCTGCCTTTCCGTGAAGAATAGGACACAGGAAAAGAAAGTTCAACACTACAAACAGAAATGTTGTTTAGCTAAAATAATTTTTGCTTATTAGTGTGGTTGAATTGGATCATCGAAGGTCAAAAGACATTGGATAATAAAATGGAATTAAATACATAAAGGATATTTTTAAGTCAAGTCAATCAATAAATGGGGAAAAAAGTAACTAGCTTTACTCGTTTGAAAAGTATGGAAAAAGTACTTGAGAAAAGTAATCTGATTACATAACTCACGTTACTTGCCCCAACACATGGACTCAAAGGCACACAACTCAAGGGGTCTTCAAAATCAGATTGTTATGTATGTATGTCTTATTTCCTAGCAAAGAGCGAATAATAAACACGCAATCTACTTGCACGCACATGGAAATCTGCCTAGATTTATGTGATATTCCGAAGTTGTCAGAAGCTCCGGGTATGAAGCGCAGAAGATAAATGGGCTCGGTATTACACCGTGGTTTGTTATTCTATCGAGAATTATTCTCTCCTAACGCATTGTTCTGCCATGATGCTGTTAGTCATGGATGACAGGTATTGAGCAAATGAAGTATTTGCTTGTTTAGGGCGGCACAGGGAGAGCGACAGCTGTAGCGGAGTGTTAGCGGAGCCCGTCTGAGTCCCGCGCAGGTTAGTCGTGACCGCGGGGACGCAGAGACATTGATCCAATGCAAGAAAGAGAGAGAGAGGGAAACTGGTGGAAAGAAAGAAAGAAAGAAAGAAAGAAAGCCAGGGAAAGACATTGATTGAAATGGAGTCTGGAAAAAGGAGGGAGAATAGAAGTGAGAGAGCTGTAGAGAGGCTTATCTGTCTCCATAGCGAGGACAGGCTGTGTCAGTGTTTATTGAGAAGCATGGCCTCACCCTTGCCAGTTCATTTGTTTACCGCCCCGTCCAGCGCTGAGAGAGTCACAAAGAGGCAGCCATGCTAATCTCAATCAAACGATTAAGACATTACGGCTGACCTCGCTGAAATATTAATGGGCCATTGTACAATACAGGTTCCTCTTGTATCCCTTATGTGTTTAAAAATGACTAACAATGAATAGCTGATGCCAGTTTTTTCTGTTACATTTTTAAACGCATCAACAAAATGCAAGTAGCTTGATTGTATTTATTTATTTATCCTTTAATAATGAATTAAAGGTGTAGTCATTAGATTCTGTCATTAACTACTCACCCGCATGTCGTTCCAAACCCGTTTTCAGAACACAAATTAAGATGTTTTTGATGAAATCTGAGAGCTTTTCTGATCCTGCATAGACAGCAATGCAACTACCACGTTCAAGACCCAGAAAGTTAGTAAGGACATTGATCAAATAGTCCATACTACATAAGTGGTTCAACATTAATTCTTTGAAGCTATGAGAATACTTTTTGTGAACTAAAATATAGTTTGCTCACCCTCATGTCATTCAAGATTCAAAAACATTTTAGGATTTTTCTCCATATAGTGGACTTTAATGGGAGCCAACGGGTTGAAGGTCCAAATTGCAGTTTCAATGCAGCTTCAAAGGGCTCTACACAATCCCACCCAAGGAATAAGGGTCTTATCTAGCGAAACAATTGGTCATTCTCTTTAAAAAAAAATGACTAATTTATAGGGCTGCGCCCCTAATAGTGAAGAGGCTTGGTCGACCAAAATTTAAAATACTTTTTTATAGTAATATAGATAAAAGTAATAAATCTTTCGAGTCTGTAAAGACTCTAAGTTTATTTGTGTGCACTCAGAATAACAAAACGTTGCGCTTTTGTAAAATAATGAGAGAAAACAGGATGCACTTTCTGCTGTCCCTGTCTCTGTGAACTTGAGTGCGAAACTTCGTAACTCTGTGTATACTTGCCTTACAGATATGAAAAATATATCTACAGAGAGTGAAATGTCTACTTGTAAATGTACCAATTCAAATAGAAAACAAATATTCTCAGAATACGCAATCCATATGAAACAGGTTTTCGTGTAGGGCGAAAAACTTCATCTCATTTTTTCCTCCAACTTCAAAACCGTCCGACATTGTTGTTTTACTTTTTTTTTGGTAAAAGGCGTTTGACTTTCTTTTCACATTCACTTTGTAAACACTGGGTTGGTACTTCCGCCTACGTTATGCGTGACCTTTCCAACGTAACTACGTAATTGCGTGAAATCGAGCTAGTGCAAGACGAGCATTTGTGTTTTTGTTTTTTTTTTTTTAGAAAATGACTCGTTTTGCTAGATAAGATCCTTGTTCTTCCGTGTAGAACCCTTTGAAGCTGCATTGATACTGTAATTTGGACCTTCAACCTATTGACTCCCATTGACATCCACTTTATGGAGAAAAAATCCTGGAATGTTTTCCTCAAAAACCTTCTTTTTGACTGAGGAAGCAAAGACATCTTAGATGACATGGTGTGTGTGAGTAAATTAATCCTTTAAATAGAAAAGTCATATTTCATAGAATGACCGTACAGTAACAATATGAAAGATGCCAAAGAGCTTTAAACAAGCCCTGCTTGATCAGGGAAGTCAGCTAACAGCTGCACAAAGACTAGTCGTATATTCAAGGCTCACAATGAAAACCACAATAAACAGTACCCATTCAGATGATTAATCAAACATGGATTTCACAACTTCCTTGTGTTCGATGTTTTATGGCATTTCATGAATCATTATTTATAAGTTGTCATTGTAGCGAGGTCGTTTGCTGGAACTTGGATGAGAGCCGTCTACGGATAATCTAACGCTGTAGGGATTTATTAAACATAATCATGCTGTACACAGCCAATAATGCGTCCCAGCAGTGGTCTGACATATTTCTGTTGCACAGCTAAAACGTAAATGAGAGTTGCATGGCGGAGCCTATTTGTTGAAATATATTTAATCATTTTGTCTTGATCTGGCACACACAGGGCTTGCGTACAACCTCTCAGAGGGGACATTTATATGACGATTTCGTCAAGACTGGTTATGTGCACCAGATGAAGGGCTGGAAGGTATTGAAAGGATTTAAGAGCGACACGAGATCGAGATGCAACAAGTCACAAAGGCGTGACCTTCAGCATCTTGTTTTGTGAAGACTGACATATGGAAGAGATTTGTTATGTCGTCTATCAAGAGAAGTGATGGTCACAGCATGCTACGGTGTATTTTTTTTGTCATGCCAGTTGGCTAAGTGCTTGGTAAATGAAGTGAACACAAGCTCGTCAGAAGAGACCGTTTTGAATGGACGGAGCGTCCCAGGAGTGCGCTTTCTGACGAAGCGATTTCGCTCTCAGCATGCCTCAGAAACCTGAAGTTTTTCCATCCTCAAACAACAAGAGACGCTCGGCGGAAAAAAAGGCACCACATTCAAATTGACACTCTCCAATTTTAACAATAGATTATGTTTCATCTTTTTTCCATTTGTTTGTGCCATGGAAAGAATATTTTCTTTTCGGACACTTTGCTTTAATCCATAATAGCCTGCCATTTTTTATCAGAAATAGGTCAGTATATTCACAACAGAGAAGGATGGGCCGCTTCAGTAAAAAGGAAATCAATAGAGACATCTATTTGTCGTAAACCAGGACAGCATGATTTTTATCCCTTTCTTCTCTCTCCCTCGATACTTTTTCTTCCATCCACACAAAATGACAGCTCTTCATTTTTCAGCAAAAGCATTACGGTCGGCCATTTTGCCGAATTGCAAATAGGCCTAGGTGAATGCGTTTTTTGCATAAATTGTATAAATTGAAGCGAGGCTCTTTTTTTCGCTCTTCCATCACCTTCTTTGGCTGAAGGTGTCTGAATGGAAGAGGTTTGGCATGACGGTTGCTTTTGTGTCCTTTTTGACCAGGATGGGGTCTGGCGTGGAGTTGTTACAGTAGGGGTTACTCAGGGACGGGTACTGGGCCCCCTTCAGTTTCTTTGTAGTCACTTAATCTGTCTCTTCCCCTCTGTAGCGGGCATGCTTTGTGCCGTCCTCAGCTTCGTCAGCTCTTCTCCAGCCGTGCTGTCCCTTTGTGAGTCCCTCTGAACCTGAAAGACCTTGTTGTGAAGAGATGTCAGCCTAGAAAAACAACGGCGACTGACATGTGTCACGCACACAAAGCCTGTTTGCTGTTGTGGATTGTATACAGAGCTCCATCTGCTAAGGTGGATTACAACTTTGCAGATCGCCGCAAGTGACAGCGGACTGGCACGTGCCTACGTGGGCACTTGGGCGGTGCCGTAGCGCACCTGCCTAGCCATTCGGTGAAGTGGTACGGCCTTGTACGAGCTAAAGCGGGTTATCCGTCACCCCCCACTTTCTCCATGTCTCATCACTTTTCTGTCTCACGCAGCCGTCCAGTGGCCGACAAGTACAGCATGTCAGCATGAAATGAGGGCTTTGATTCATGGGCCAGGACAGAGACGGAGGTCATCTGGCTCCGGCAGATATGAACGCCACTGATGGAGGCTGACTGCTGATGTTTAAGATGGTGCTGATGAAATGTCCTTGCGCCATCATTAGCTTCCTCTACGGTCTGGTGCGTGCAAGCAGACGCGTTTACGCACACATACACTGAAAACACACACCTAGTCTAGCGCAGCCAGAGCTTTGACTAAATGGCATAAGGCCTGGTCCTTTTTTGACAGCAAAGATATTTATTATGTTACAAAATGTTTTATTTTAAATAAATACTGTTCTTTTTAAGTTTCTATTCAAAGAATCCTTAAACGATAAAGACTTGTCTGAAAATTCAGCTTTATGTCACTGGAATAAATAGCATTTTTAAATATATTACACTAGAAAACAGTTATTTTAAAACTAAAATATCTTACTGACCCCAAACGTATACATAATCTGAGCTGAGTTGCTGCAAAAATAAGGATATTATGCTGAACTGTCAGCCTCCACCTTAAGAATTATGCCTCTTCACAAACCATTTTTATTATGTGAGTTACAATGGCAATAACTGCAGAAGTGCAGAGACAATTATGCACTCTGGAATAATGAGAACTATAATTATCATGTAAAACTTCTGTTTCTAAATTATTCAGCTGTAATTTTGTTGAATAAACCATGCAAAAGACTGGGATTTTCAAAGAGATCAGTCTTTCAAATTAGAGATACTTTAGAAACCATTGGAAAACCACTTCATAGCCACAGAAGAACAGACTGCAGATGCTGTATCTGAATGAATATAGCTCTGTGTGTCTCATGAAAGTTGTGTTAAATGCATAGTTCACCCAAATATTAAAACACAGCCTTTACGCAAAGCTATCATATGACTTTAGAAGACTTGAAATATACACTCTTAAAAATAAAGGTGCTTTAAAAGGTTCTCAGCGATGTCATAGAAGAACCGTTTCTGGTTCCACAAAGAACCATTCAGTCAAAGGTTTTTTTTTTAAAGAACCATCTCTTTCTTACCGTTTTATAGTCTGAAGAACCTTCTTTCGCCACAAAGAACTTTTTGTGAAACTGAAAGGTTCTTCAGATGTTAAAGGTTCTTTATGGAACCATTTAAACGAAAAAGGTTCTTCTATGGTCTCGTGAAGCAGCTTTATTTTTAAGAGTGTAGTGCGTAAGTGATATGGAGGTCTTTTAAGGTACTTTTATGATACTTTTACATCTTATTTGAGGCTAGAAGGAACAAGTCCTCATTCTTTGTAATTGCAATTCCCTGATTGCATTGTATCACACAGACGTTTGGAATGATGAGAGGTAAATGATGACACACTTTTCATTTTGGGCTGAACTATTCCTTTAATACTGAAAGCATGGGAAAAATGGCCCAGCACCTCACTTTTTTGTCCTTTTCAGGTCCTCCCTCTCTCTTTTTTTTATTCCTTTACCTATACCATCGTTCCTCGCAGTGTTTTAATGTATCAGCGGTTGTCAGTGCGACTCCACCTGCACACTTAGCACCTTGCCGGCTTTGTATCCATTCTGATTAAGTGGCAGACTCCTTAATGATGTGGTGGACTCGCTCCAAAGATCAACTTCATTTTTCACCACATGGTCATTAAAGAACTCGCCTCTTTAATTTCTGCTTGCATAATTCAAATCGGTCGCACCTTGCGGAGTATACACTGCGGACGAACACAGAGAAAGTGTACAAATTTTGAACATAAACCTCGAGAACCCATTTGCAAGCATATTTCCTGTAAATTAATAGTAATTATTGATTTGAAGGCATGTTATATTCATATCATATATTCATCAAAGAATTAATATAGACTACTTTTAGTGCTTTTTTATATCATTTTTGGAGCTCGACAGCATTCATACCCATTCACTTTCACTTGTATGGAAAAGAGCAGCCAGGACGTTCTACTGAACATCTCCTTTTGTGTTTCACCGAAAAAAGTAAAATGACTTGGATGTTTCATTTTTGGGTGAACGGTGCCTTTAATATTACATTCCTTAGCCTCACAGATTACAAATAGCTCAGGAGGAATTTTAAGTTAGATTGATTCGGAGAAAGAAGCGCTCATCTCATTTTGTGTTGCATTAAGAAGCTGTCGTAGCAGAGAGAGAGAGAGATTACGCTCCTCTAGGAGTTGTGTTCTTGAGACAAATGTACATTTACCCAGTAATGTACTGGATTACTGAATCAAGGTCGACGCACAGCAACTTTATCCCTTAATCCCATGTTTTGGTTTCAAACAGCATTTGTCGTCCAAACTGAAAATAAAATGACAAATCTGAAAACAGGAAGAGTCATAAGAAGCGGTCTTAAGGTTCAGGGATTTTTTTTTAATTCCCCCAATGAGGTTACCGCTTCATTTGCTGATTGTAGAAGACGTCTTTTCACCCCTCATGTTACTGTAAAATCGTTATTGATTTTTTTTTTTTTTTTTTTTTTTTTTTACATAGTTTTCAGTTTTTGTAGCTCAATTGATAAAGCATGTTGCTAGGAGCAGCAAAATCACTTGCAAAGAAATTACAAAGAAACGGCAAGTAACACTTTGAATTGAGCATGACCTTTTTTTCTGGTAAAATGTACTCCCATAATCTTATACATGTAATAAAAATTTGTAAATGAGATATTAGTAAATTAGAAATAGTCAAAATTGTGAGTAATAAAGTTAAAATTGCAAGACAAAATTAGAATTGAGAGGTATAAACTCTAAGAGGAAAAGTTGGAAGATTATAATTTAGAATTGTGAGATATAAAGTCGCAGTTTTGAGAAGAACAGTTGTATGTTTACTATTTGCAATTGCGAGATGTAATTGTACTATTTGTAATTGCGAGATGTTTATGATTTGCAACTAAGAAATGAATACTCACAGTTCTGAGAGAAAAAGTTGAAAGTATATAATTTGCAGTTGCAAGATATAAACTTGTAGTTCTGAGAAGAAAAGTTGTATGTTTACGATTTGCAATTGCGAGATGTAATGTCGTAATTCTGAGAAGAAAAGTCGGATGTTTATAATTCACAAATGTAAAATATGAACTCGCAGTTCTGAGAAGAAAAGTTGGAAGTTTATAATTCACAATTGTGAGTAATAAACTCACAGTTCTAAGAGGAGAAGTTGGTCATTTATAATTCGCAATCATGAGATATAAACTCGTAATTCTGAGAAGAAAAGTTGGATGTTTATGATTCGCAACTGCGAGATATAAGCTCATAGTTCTGAGAGGAAAAGTTGGTCATTTATAATTTGCAATTGCGAAAAATAAACTTGCAGTTTCGAAAGGAAAAGTTGAAAGTTTATAATTCAAAATTGCAAAATATAAACTCACAGTTCTGAGTGGAGAAGTTGGACGTTTATAATTCACAATTGCGAGACATAAACTCCCAGTTCTGAGAGGAAAAGTTGGTCATTTATAATTCGCAATTGCGAAACATAAACTCGTGCTTTAGAGAGGAAAATTTGGAAGTTTACGATTCACAATTGCGAGATGTAAACTCGTAATTCTTAGAAGAAAAGTTGGATGTTTATGATTCGCAATTGCGAGATATAAGCTCATAGTTCTGAGGGGAAAAGTTGGACGTTTATAATTCGCAATTGCGAGATATAAACTCAGTTCTGAGAAGAAAAGTTGTATGTTTACAATTCGCAATTGCAAGATATAAACGCAGTTCTGAGACGAAAAATTGGACGTTTACAATTTGCAATTGTGAGACATAAACTCCCAGTTCTGAGAGGAAAAGTTGGACGTTTATAATTCACAATTGCGAGACATAAACTCCCAGTTCTGAGAGGAAAAGTTGGAAGTTTATAAGTCAGAATTGTGAGATATAAACATGTAAGAATTAAAAAGTTTTTAAGATAAAAAGTTGCAATTACCTTTTTTTACTCCATAGCAGAAACAAAAATGCAGATTTGTATGGAAGCCGTTTCCACCACTGAATAAAAAATAAAGTTGTTTTTTTTTTCTCACAATTGTGTGATACAAACTTGCAGTTGCGAGAAGTAGTCTGAATTGCAAGATGTAAACTCACAATTCTGCAGAAGCAGTTCTGACCGTTTTTCTCGCAAATGCAAGTTGGTATTTCACAATTCTGACCTTTTTTTTTTTCAGAATTATAATTGTGAAAAATAAAGTCAGAATTGTGAGATATAAACTCGCAATTGCGAGTCCAGCTCTGAGGGGAAAAAAAAGACTGATATGTTCTCAGAACTGCGAGTTTATATCTCACAATTCTAAATTGTGTATTATAAAGTCAGAATTGCGAGATATAAACTTAAGCGTTTATATTTTGCAATTCTTACTTTATAACACACAACTGCGAGTTTATATCACCCAGTTCTGTCTTCATTTCTTAGAACTGTGAGTTTGTATCATGCAATTCTGAGAAAAAAAGAAAACCCCTTTAATTCAATTAATCCATACGTTTCATACTTTTTTTTTCCCAAATGTAGTAATTGAATTTTCCTGCCCCAGTGAGCTCACATTCGTCTGCCTCCACTTTTAAGTGCACCACCCACATCTTAAAATCAATGGATAGAACCAAACCCCCGCCCTACATTTTTTCTTTTCCGATAATCTGCTACTCTCGAATGTACCTCACGACACCAAAGAAAAGATCTATCGCTACTTCTGCGTCACTCCGTAGCCACGATGCCCCTAGGCCGACTCTGTCCGCGGCGGCCCAGCGCGAACTTAAAGGTGCCATGAAAGACTAAAAGTGGGGCATGCATGAGGCCTCGTCGTGACCTACCTTGTTCAAAGGTTCTGGGGGAAGAGAGCTGTGACAGGCCTACTCCTCGGTGGAGAACATTACTAATGTGTGAGGGTGCAGGACGAGCCAGGCCCGTGATAAATAGCTCCCAAACACCCCTGGCATACTCATAAGTCAACAGTAAAAGAGAAAAGCCGAAAGCCCTCTGACCAGAAGCTCAAAAACGGAAGGGAAGAAAGAAAAAGACTTGTTTTGGGCCTACCGAAAGGGCTCGATTCAAGGAGTATCGTAGCCTCAAGAACTCCCTCAATCTTGAGGATAACGCCTCTAGTGCCGCTACGGTGTCTTGGAGGACTATAATGGTGTTTTAGTTGGAGGGAAAGTTGCAGGACGATGCGAATCCTAATAAATGAGTTGAACGTGTGCTCCGAGAGGCGGAGGGTCTCTGCGGTCTGCTGCTCTGTGGTGGAGCGATGTGGTAGAGTGACGCACCTCTGACTTTAAAACTAACGAGAAGTGTCATTGCATGTCACAGTTGTGGTTGAAAGCCATTTCGACCTTATAACTTGGAAAGTACTTTCGTGCACCAGAGAAGTAAGCGTCAGCAGCAACATGCACACGCATATGACATTTTTGTTTTCTTCTAAATGTTGTACATTTATTTGTAACACACGTATCTTCTGTCTTATATAATATTAAGATTAAGTAATTTTAGGTAATGATTTACTCATCCTTACTCATTTTTTAAAACCTAGTTCTGCGAGTTTTCCCTGTATGTTCAGCTGCTATTTTTTTTTTTTTTTTCCCCAGGCTCTTAAAAAGTGAACATTTTTGTTTCTCCTCTCTTCTTTTAGAGTTGTTAATCATTTTCCCCCCATTGTGTACACATTTTTAAATGTCACTTTTTATTTTTCATGTGACATTTTTGCTCATCTTTGTCGTGAGTCTTTGTTTCTGTATTGCATAACTCTTATTCCCTGCTTACTCATTTCTTCTTTCAAATTTGTTCTTGTATATTTTTTTTTTACTATGTACAGCCTTTCTTGTGTTGTTCTTTTTATTTTTCATGTGGTATCTTAAGTAAACATTTAATTTACACAACCCTGTGTTTCGGAGTTGTTTGTATGCCAGCCAGTTTTATTTTCTTTTATTTTATTTAAATAGGCCTTTAATTTAGTTGTTGTTGTTGTTGTTTTTTTTTAACCTATCTCTTCTTTTAATTTGTTTATTTATTTATTTTTGGTGACATTATGTACAGCAATTTTTTGAGTTACTCTTTTTTCACACTTCTTTTTTCTTTTCTTTGATTTCTTTGTAATGTACATCTGCCCTTTGTTTGCATTATTCTTACATTTCTCACAAAAATGTAAATAAACTTGTCTTTTATTTCATCCTTTTTTTCAGTTTTTGTAAACATACATGCCTGTATCTTGTTTATTTTTCTGTTGTTTTGTTTTGTTTTGTTCTCTTTTGCTCTGTTTTGTTTTGCCTCATTTGTTTACATGTCAGGCCATTTAATTAAACTTTTGTCTCTTTTGTTTAATTTTTTTAATTTTTTTATTTGTTTCTTATGTCTCATCTCTTTTTTAAAATGTTTGTACACCTTCCCTTTTTTGGCATTATTCTTACATTTCTCACAAAATCTTAAACAAACTTGCTCTTTTTTCATTTTTTTCCCGTTTTTATAAACATACAAATTTGTTTTGTTTTGTTTTGTTTTGTTTTGTTTTGTTTTGTTTTGTTTTGTTTTGTGTTGTGTTGTGTTGTGTTGTTTTCTGTTTTGTTTTGTTTTGTTTTGTTTTGTTTTGTTTTGTTTTGTTTTGTTTTGTTTTTGCTGCCACATTGGTTTACCTTTTATAGGCCATTTAAGCAAACTTTTATTTGTTTATTTGTTTACTTGTCTCTTTTTTTTTTAAATGTTTTTAGTTTTTTCCCCCTTTTATTTCATTGTAGTGTACAGCTGTCCTTTTTTGCATTATTCTTAAATTTCTTACAAAATCTTAAACAACCTTGTTTTTTTTTCATTCTTTTTTCGTTTTTTATAAACATACAACATTTTTGTTTTGTTTTGTTTTGGCTTCCACATTGGTTTACATTTTATACGCCATTTAAGCAAACTTTTACTTATTTGTTTACTCATCTCTTTTTTAAAATGTTTTTAGTTTTTTTTTCCTTTTATTTCCTTGTAGTGTATCGCTTTTTGTTTAATCCCTTTTTTTTAAATGTTTTTTTTTCTAATCTCTCATCTTTTTTTCAAAATGTTTGTAGTTTTTTCTTTTATTTCTTTGTAATGTGCACCTTCCTTTTTTGGCATTATTCATACATTTCTCACAAAATCTTAAACAAACTTGCTCTTTTTTTCATTCTTTTTTCAGTTTTTATAAACATACAAATTTGTTTTGTTTTGTTTTGTTTTGTTTTGTTTTGTTTTGTTTTGTTTTGTTTTGGCTCCCACATTGGTTTACCTTTTATAGGCCATTTAAGCAAACTTTTATTTGTTTATTTGTTTACTCGTCTCTTTTTTTAAAATGTTTTTAGTTTTTTCCCCCTTTTATTTCATTGTAGTGTACAGCTGCCCTTTTTTGCATTTTTCAGTTTTTATAAACATACAACTTTTTTGTTTTGTTTTGTAGGCCATTTAAGCAAGCTTTTACTTATTTGTTTACTCATCTCTTTTTTTAAAATGTTTTAAGTTTTTTTTTTTTTATCCTTTTATTTCCTTGTAGTGTATAGCTTTTTTGTTTAATCCCTTTTTTAAATGTTTTTTTTCTAATCTCTCATCTTTTTTTTCAAAATGTTTGTAGTTTTTTCTTTTATTTCTTTGTAATGTACACCTTCCTTTTATTTGCATTATTCTTACATTTCTCACAAAATCTTAAACAACCTTGTTTTTTTTTCATTCTTTTTTCAGTTTTTGTAAACATACAACATTTTTGTTTTGTTTTGTTTTGGCTTCCACATTGGTTTTACATTTTATAGGCCATTTAAGCAAACTTTTACTCATCTCTTTTTTAAAATGTTTTTTAAAAAATTTCCTTTTATTTCCTTGTAGTGTATCGCTTTTTTGTTCAATCCCTTTTTTTAAATGTTTTTTTTTTCTAATCTCTCACCTTTTTTTCAAAATGTTTGTAGTTTTTTCTTTTATTTCTTTGTAATGTACACCTTCCTTTTTTGGCATTATTCTTACATTTCTCACAAAATCTTAAACAAACTTGCTCTTTTTTTTGTTTTGTGTTGTTTTGGCTGCCACATTGGTTTACATTTTATAGGTCATTTAAGCAAACTTTTATTTGTTTACTCATCTCTTTTTTAAAATGTTCTTAGTTTTTTTCCCCTTTTTTTTCCTTGTAGCGTACAGCTGGCCTTTTTTGCATTATTCTTACATTTCTCACAAAATCTTAAATACACGTGTCTTTTTTCATCCTTTTTTTCAGTTTTTGTAAACATACATGCCTTTATCTTCTGTTTATTTTTCTCTCAATCGTAAGTAAACATTTTTTACTCAGTTCCATCTTTCAAAGTTGTTTTGTTTTGTTTTGTTTTGTTTTGTTTTGGCTGCCACATTGGTTTACATTTCATAGGCCATGGAAATAACCTTTTGTTTCTTTATTTGTTTGCTCATCTCTTTTTCAAAATGTTTTTAGTTTTTTTCCCTTTCATTTCTTTGTAAGCTGCCCTTTTTTGCATTATTCTTACGTTTCTCATAAAATCTTAATTAAACTAGTCTTTTTTCATCCTTTTTTTAAGTTTTTGTAAACGTACATGTCTTTATCTTCTGTTTATTTTTCTCTCAATCTTAAGAAAACTTTTTCCGCTCACCTATCCCTTCTTTCAAATTTGATTTAATCGTTTGGCATTGAGGATGTGTAGACTGTAGTGTGTGTGTGTGTGTGTGTGTTGGGGGAGGACGTTGCGTGTTTCCTTGACATGGGGTAATGCATCACACGCTCCAGGGGGTCTCCCCGGTATGCTCCTCAATAATGAAGTTCATTCGTTAACTTCCCCCTCAAAGGCCACGCTCCCCCGCTGCCCTTTTCAGCAGTCGGCGGGCCTCGTACGGCAGCCATAGCGGCACGCGAAGAAAAACATAATCATGCTTTTTGCCCGCGACAGTCGCCGACGCTCCACATGAAGGATAAGAAGGGCCATTACCTATCCCTCATGCCTAGTTATGACCATAATTATCACACCCAAAATCACCTGCCCTACTTCCTGTAGAGACGCCGCCGAGGTTCCCCTCCCGATCACCTCCACTTCCTTTTTCATGCGGCTTCACGGGGAGGAAGAAAGAGATCATTAGGATGCTGAACGTCTCTTCCTGGGCCCGGTACATGGTGCTACGTCCCCTCCTCCTTTTCTTCGTCTCCTCCTCTCGAACTCTCTTTCCAAAGTCTTGGATGAGGGGATCTCATATTTTTTAAGACAGAAGACTAGTTTTTTATTCTCCTTCCTTAAGCTTTAAGGCGATACACATTTACTGTAGTGACGGTAGCACAAATCCTCCAGTCGGTTAAATCTATCGGTTGATGCAGTCTCAAATAGGATCCCACACCTGAGGCGTTTATTCTCATTTTTGAAGTATTTTCACCTTGGTCCTCTGAGGTTTTTTTTTTTTTTCTCCACTTTTTTTTTGTCCTTGCTATTAGCGATTCGCAGCTCACCTTGACAGCCTCTCACAAATTAATCTCATAAACACATTTATTTGTTTGTCTCTTTCAGCCACGTTGGCAACACGAGAAAATGCCCAAAGACAAAGAAATTGGTTTGACATCTCTGCTCTATTAAAACTAACCGAGCAGCGACAACATCGACGGCAACAGCAAGCAAACAGCCGCTTGGGGCCATCTGATGTTTTCAATTAGACTGAGCACAAGGGGAGTTTAATGCTTATCAAATTGTTTACTGCCAAATGTCTCCATATTATTAATACCTGGAAGGGTTCAAATTTAATTTGAAGTAAACACGCTCAGTGTAGAGGAGGATTGGAGATTTGTTTGAGTAACATGTCAAACAGAGCTTTCTGTCTCTGGTCTCCGCGCTTTGTTCTTGGCAAGTCTGTTTGTATTTGCTCTAGACGTTTCGTCTGGTGACTTGGCTCGTTTTATTTTGTTGATTATTAATCTTTGCTTAGAGCACAATTACATTTTGATGATTTTATAAATGTTTTTGGAAATGTTTCTTAGTTAGAAAACATAATATAAGGCCCTACGGTTGAAGCTGCAGCTTCGATATTTCATACAAACTGTGAACGTTCCAGTATCAAGTGGGTATTTGGCAATATTTTAAGCCGTCTCCCCAAAGTGGTATCCAAAACGTGAAATGAAACCAATCTCGTTGGCCCATTTTTCAATAATTGCTTCCAAAACTGAGGCTGAGTCATTCTTTGGAGCATAGTGTCATTATACCGTACACTAACGAAGAAACCCATTTTTGGGTTTTGTGCGGTGCTAGTGGGAGCACTTTGTCTGGATCTCGATTGATTTTGGTCGAGTAACCACCTTTCTTCATCTTCTGTGAGACTCGAACACGACGTTGTGAAGTCCCGCCGAGTCCTTAAAAGAAAGTGGTCTTTAGAAATCGAAGACTTCCTGTTGGTGGCTAGCTGGGTTTAGAGATTCATTTTTAATGATGATTTGAGATCTATGTGTGGTGGTTAAGCCCGATCAAACTTCTCAATTAGATATTCCCAACCTACATTTATGGATTATTAAATCAGAGCTAAAAATGTGAAAATAAACTCAGTGTTTCTCAAAAGAAAAAAGTACATGCTAATTCTCTGAATCCTTTCAGGTTTTTTGTGTTTGAACTCCTTCTGTAACATCTCCCTCTCTTTCAACGAAAAGAAGCCCAATAGTCTTGTCTATTTATCCTGGAAATAGATATTCCCCTTGTTGTCGGAGTGATTTATTGAAGTCCTCTTCTCAGATGGAAGCCACAGGAAATTGCCTGGAATGGCTCTAAATTGGTTTATGATTGTTTTATACGGGCTCGTGCGCTTACGGTTTGATATTGTGCCCCCGCGCTCTTCGGCGTATGTATTAAACTGATCCATATTGAGGTGGTTGGTGTGTATTTAGGGGGGACTTGTTAATTCAGTAACGTTTTGAACTGTCTGCCATGTCACTTTCGGCATTACTGTGAGAAAGTGGCACTTCTGTGGCTATTTCTTGTCAGGATGGTCTGTAACAGAAACTCTTGCCTTAATCCAGATAAAGCAGTAGCTTTGGCCTCTGTCTGGCAATCATGTTGTTGGATGTATGCTGTTGATAGACTGATATTAGTTCCTTCCTGTGAGCTCTTTGACATCTTTCTCTGTGATACCATCATCGTCTTCAATTTACTTCTGAGTAATTTAAAAACCCTTGAATGGATGAGTAGGTGACTAGAGTGCAAAGACTCTTGTAATATTATGTAAGGATGTGGTTTTTAGAACCGAGGAGCATAACATATCATAAGTTACAGCTACTTGTGACAATATTACAGTGTAGGCTAGTGTGGGTGCAGTAAGACATTCAGACATTTAATACACATTTAACATTCATAATATGACACAAATAAGATCAGAGTAGGTTGTCCAGTAACTAGTTAATTAGTAAGGTTGTCGTATCTAGATTTATTTTCTTAGCCTGTTTAGCAGCAGTTCTTTACAGCCTTATGGTGTTACTATAGTAAAAGTAACCATGTTTTTTGGCATATTGATGACCATCCCTGATAGCACACACACATTATGGAGACGTCTGTTTGACGTCCGCATTTACATCTGGAAGACGTATTTTTTAGAGTATTTGCTCATCTGCAATACGTCTATTGGACGTTTCTTATCAGATGTCAAATAGACGTCTATGAGATGTCTGTAAGATGTTTATGAGTTATAATTTATGTAAAACTGAGATCTTACAGACATCTGTCAGATGTTTGTACATGGCAGATGCTTTCCAGATCAAACAATCTTTAACAGACATCTTACAGACGTATGTGTGCGATCTGGGATTTGTATAATCACAGTTTTACTACAAATACTGTGGTTAAACTATGGTTAGTGTATCAAAACCATGCTTTTTAGAGTGTTTGCTCATCTGCAATACATCTATAGGACATTTTCTGTCAGATGTCAAATAGACATCTATTAGATGTCTTTAAAATGTTTATGGTTTAGAACAGAGGTCTTCAACCCTGCTCTTGAGGACCCACTCTCCTGGAAAGTTTATTTCCGACTTCATTAAACCTTAATGCAATTCTTGAGGAACTTGATTGGCCAGTTCAGGTGTGTTTGATTAGGGTTGTAGCTAAAGGAGGATGGGTCCCCAGGAACAGGGTTGAAGACCTCTGGTTTAGAATGTATATAAAACTGACATCTTGCAGATGTCTGTTAGATGTTCGTACGCAGCAGATGCTTTCCAGATCAAGTGATCTTTAACAGACATCTTGCAGATGTATGTGTGTTATCTGGGGCAGGACATTTCCTATCAGATGTCAAATAGACATCTATTAGATGTCTTTAAGATGTTTATGATTTAGAATGTACGTAAAACTGACATCTTACAGACGTCTGACGGACGTTTGTTCACAGCAGATGCTTTCCAGATCAAGAGATCTTTAACAGACATCTTGCAGACGTATGTGTGCAATCTGGAATTTGTATAATAACAGTTTTACTACAAAAACTGTGGTTAAACTATGGTTAGTGTATCAAAATCATGGTTAATTTGTGGTTACCATGGTTTAACTATATTAACCATAGTTTTTTGGTTTTATTTGTAGTAAAACCATGGTTAATTTTCGTAAGGGAGTGGGTGAATTAAGGCTTCAAGGAGAGTGTTTTAGTTGACAGTCA
>JAHKKF010521906.1:21409-60026 GCA_019740295.1 Labeo calbasu
AGAGTTACTATTGGAGCCTCTAAATTCTTAGTTTTTAAACCACCATTGCTGTATCTGTCAAAATATAATTTTTCTTATAAATTGACCAATTTACTTTGAACTTGGAAAAATGTATTATAATTGGTTTATCATTATTTTGCTCTGCCCAATGTGGCATTGGTCATGTTCAAAATCTCTTTAAGGGAAGCCACTTTTGTCGGCGTCCATCTTGGTTACACCCTCTTGCCTATCCCAGTCCTTAATAAAAGTAAAAGTTCCAACAACTTGAATTGAAAAAAATCTCCAGAACTGTAAATCCACATTAAATTCAAATTAGACACATTTCATATCAGGAATAAAATCAGACAATAAATGCTGTCATAAAATGCAATATTTTTTTATTTAAGGCAAAACCACATTAAAAAATGGCCTTGTGTTGTTGTTGGCACAATGCTTTACTGTTCTATAATCTATAGGAATAATCTATAGGAGCACTGTAGCATTTTATTTAATGAAATGACTGCTCACGTTTATTGAATATAGTCAGCCTCCTCCAGTTGCACATTTTGCATCAAAACAGAAGTTTTAAAACCTGCAAAAGTAACTACATTTTGAAACATTATAAAAACAAACATTTATAGTTCGATTTAGAGCTCACGTTGTCTTCAGTTACATTCTATGTGTTCCAATAAAGCAACCTCCTTCCCGCTGTGGAGCTGTGGTTTCAGTGTTGAGGAGAGGCAGGAGTTAAAGAGGATAGAGGATCAGCTGCTGTTCTGCCCGTGCGTGGGATGCTACTGACAGACTGCTAATGAGCCCATTATCGGCTGCAGTCCTCCGCCTGGCTCCTCGGGGGCACCAGTGGATGCTCTGCGTCCCCTCTCAATTGAATTCCATCCCACAGGGGTTGTTTACAATAAATACATTTGCTTGAATTAATCAGGAGGTGGAGAGCTAGACACTTGACTAGGGCTGCCTTGTTTGCCGAGAGAGACAGGGAAATGAGATTGACAGAGCCCACCTTTAGGCCTCGCTGGGCCGCGGTAGGGATACACCCACGCTGGGCCAAAATTTTATGTAATATGGCAGTTAGAAGATCGTCTTGTTGGGTTAAGGTTCTTTAGTAATGTTTTATGAAGAACCGGATTGGATTGTAGCTACGCTTGAGGCAAAAAATGGCATATGAACTGTGGTGTAAACAAAGGTTGTACGCTTTCCTGAGCTCATTCACATCATATTATGTTTCATGTGATTTACAAAAACGGGATGTTGCTGGATCAACATCTTTTGTTGTTCCTGGAACAATGTTAATATCGACCAATTTTTTGCTCCCTGGTTCTAGGGAGTGACTGTGATTTCACCTAGTAGAACATGTTCCTGAATCAACATCCTCATTGATCAATGATATTCTAATCAGATTTGAGGGATAAGTCAGGCAGTTAATGTCAAGATTAGACGTACAGCTAGGGTTATGATTAGGGGTAGGTATAAGGGTGGGCCTTTGTTTTTCGGTAGAAATGTTGTTCCAGGATCTACAAAAGATGTTGATCCAGGAGCATGTCATACTTGGCAAAATTCAAGGTGACTGGTTGTAGGGTTAAATACTTTGGTCGCCATGATTTTGCCAAGTAAAACGCATTCCTGGATCAATGACTTTTCTTGGTCCTGAAACAACGTTCCATCCAGTTCCTAACTCCAAAACCAAACTATAAATCTGAAGGAAATTGCTGATTTAGAAGAACGTTCTTCAGGCCTTTGACCCCTTAACCTTAACCTTTCCTTTATTCCCATCCCTATATTCTGATCGGTTAATTGGAAGGTTGTACCAGGAATGTTGTTCAAGAATCAACAGAAGAGGTTGATCCTGTAGCATGTCTTTCTTGGCAAAATCAAGGTGACCAGTTGTCGGGTTAAGTTCGTTGGTCACCATGAATAAGCCAAGTAAAATGCGTCCCTGGATCAATGACTTTTGTTGGTCTTGGAATATTGTTCCTCTTGAAAATTCCTAATCCCAAATCCAAACCAAAAATCTGAAGGAAGCTGATTTAAAGAACGTTCTTCTGACCCCTTAACTTTTCCTTTATCTCAAGCTCTACAGTCTAATCATTTGATTGGAAGGTTGTACCAGGAATGTTGTTCCAAGATCAACAAAAGATGTTGATCCAGGTGCATGTCTTAGCAAAATCAAGGTGACTGGTCGTAGGGTTACGCTTTTTGGTCACCATGATTTTGCCAAGTAAAATGCCTTCCTGGATCCATGACTTTTGTTGGTCCTGGAACAACATTCCTCTCGAAAATTCCTAATCCCAAATCCAAACCAAAAATCTGAAGGAAACTGCTGATTTAGAAGAACATTCTTTAGGCTTCTGACCCCTTAACCTTTTCTTTATCTCAAGCCCTACAGTCTGATCGGATGAGTGGAAGGTTGTACCAGGAATGTAGTTCCAGGATCAACAATAGAGGTTGATCCAGGAGCAAAATCAAGGTGACTGGTCGTAGTGTTACGTTTTTTGGTCACCATGATTTTGCCAAGTAAAAACGTGTTCCTGGATCAATGACTTTTCTTGGTCCTGAAACAACTTTTCTCTCGAAAGTTGCTGATCCCAAAACCAAACCATAAATCTAAAGGACACTGTTAATTTAGAAAAACATTCTACAAGTCTCTGACCCCTAACCTGACCCCTTTCCTTATCCCTATAATCTGATTGGTCGATTGAAAGGCTGCACCAAAACCAATAATCATACTAATCCAGAAACATGTCCTACTTGGCAATTCACGGTTACTGGGTTGGGTTAGTAGCTTTGATTGAACAAAGCAATTCAATCAATTTATTGCCTGAAAATAGGCAATGTCTTCAGAGACTACCATCGAACTCCACAGGCCTTGGTTTTGAGTTTGGGAAAACCGGGTTTGAAAGGAGGGGAAATGCATTCCAGGGCATGGAGCGGAGAAGACGAGGCCTGTCTGGTGGCAGCTGTTGTCATTAACACCACTTAATTCCTCCGTTGATTGTTGCAGTTCTTCACAGTTTGATTTTTGACACCTCGGAGATGCCGACATCTCCAGTGACTGGTTGGGGACGCACTAGGAAATTACAGAGTGTGATTTGACATGCCTCGCTGGTCTAAATGCCTAGTGTTTTGTAGAGACCAATGCTGTTGTGTATCACTGATACTCATCTGCCTTATAGTGAGTGGCATGGTGGTTATATCATGCGGTAATGTATATGCAAAGTTGAGAAGTTCATTGTATGAGCTACAGTTACCTACGGCTGTAACATTCACACATGACAAATGTTCCACTATCCTTTTCATCAGTAACTCTCAAAGCCACAAATATCTTTTTTCCACCATTACTGATAACTCATTTGTAGTCTAATCTGAGATTATCGCACTGAGATCTAAAGGTTTAGGAAGACAAAAACACGCTGTTAGTTTTTGCATGTGACTGCACATGTAGTCTTTTTTCCACTCCACGTACACACGTGCGCGCTTGAACTGCACTGCCCAGAGGCTACAGCATGCTGTTCTGAAAGCCTTTCTCTCAGCAGTCTGCTCTAACCACAGCACTGTTGCTTACCTACCGACCACAAGTATCTCGACAGAGCAAAGCAGTTTAACCTTACCGCAAGCTGCAGTTGGACTGACTCACCAAAGAGCATGAGTACCACGCAGACAAAAACACAGTAGCCTAATAGAGGCAAAACAGCCCACCGCTAACACTAACGCTAACAGCACAGCGTGACACTAGCTAAACTACCTCCACGGCGGCTAATGCAACTTTCGACGTGGCTAATTTTCAGCTATGATACACCTCATTTGATAATCATGGAGGGGAAATTATATTTCGCTTATTAAGCGGAGACCGTTGACGGATTAGTGTTGACATAACATGAGTTAATTTATTTTCGCTGCCTCTAATGGATCACACAAGAGGTCGTGATCAGACGGTAATTTCGGAGATTTATGGCATCAGGTGCCGAGTGTGTATTTGCATTTTTTTATTCAGGGGATTCACAGCGCAGTTATTCCTGCTCATTTGGTGTTAAATTAGCATAGCAACCGCAGCCATTCAGGTAAACAGTGATTTTACCTTTAGCCTAGCACAGATACAAACATATTTATAACTCTAAATAAAAATAAATCTACTGTTGTAACCATACAATATTAAAATACTCTTGTTACTACAGCTTATGCATTTAACAACACTATATATGTATATATAAAACTCAGTGGTATATTATAGAAGATGCTTTTTGATTCCCTCTCGTTTTTTTCTTTTAATGCGCTGAAATATTGCTATCTGAGATTCACGTTAGTCCAGGGTGGAGATGAGAAGAGCAGGGGCTTATTTATGAGGCTCAAAATGGAGCTGGGTTTGGTTTGTGGCCGGAGCCAGCTCTCTCTAAGACCAGAATCATGAGCAGCCAGCTGCTAAGAAGCCTGAGCAGATTATTAGAGAGAGAGGAGAGAGAGAGAGATGACGAGAGGGAGGGGGTCTCCGACGGAGCGATGGAGAGAGAAAATGAAAAGGATGGTGAGATAGTGAAACTCATCAGACAGTCACTGTGTGGTGGAAGGATCAGTATGAGTCCCTCTCTCTTCCTCTCTCTCCTGCTATCTTCTGGAGCTCAGCTGCCAGGGCAGCCCGTGTGAGCGCCTCTCTCAGCAGGCAGGACACCGAGCAGCGAGAGAGGAAAAGATGAAACCAGCCTCCTGGAGGGAGGTCAGAGAAACGGCCAGTAACACGCTCTCGCTCGCTTGCTCTCTCTCTCCGAAAACATCTGGAGTTGCTTGCAGCCTCATCTGCCCGTCTAATATTAGCACACAGGAAGAGAGAGACCGCCGTCACAGCGCCAAGACAAAAGAAAAACATGACTTTTTTTTGATTCTCGCCTTTTTCTGCCCCTACTGTTTCTTTCAACAGCTTTATTGGCATGAGAAAATAAGCGAAAGCATTACTTACAGTGCATTATATATACACACATGCGTACTAGAGATGACAGGGCGTTTGTCTGGAGGGAAAATGTCCCGGGACCTGTGAAGAATGGGTGTCCAGTAAATTACACTATGGTACAGTCTAATTAGACTCATAAAAAATGGTCCAGGACCTCTTGTTTTAAGCATTAGTTGCTTAGAATGGCTCACAGTGAACAACTAGTCAACTCGACAACCAATCACTCGATTAGCGAGGTCAACGAACGAATCTACATTTGTTTATTTTTTTCTATCCATTATAAAATTCTATATTATAGATAGATAGTAAAATATGGAATTATGTATGTTAATTAATTTGATATTCATTTGAATGTATTTGTATATATAATATACATTTATTAACAAACTGTACAAAGGTGTTAGACAGTTTATTAAACAAATATTATATTTTGAAATTATAATTTCCTAGGTGGTTCATGGAATTTCTGTAATTTAGCATTTAGAAAAATGTTTAATAATGTCACTATACATGATAAATATAGTCGTTTTATGATATTTATAATATGTATAATATATCCCGCCAAAGATTCCCTCTTGGTTGATAACTGAAAAAAAAAACCAGTAAAATAAAACTTGTTTGGTTTTGTGCTTCTGCTCTGTTTCTGTAATAATACATTATATATAATATAATAATATATGTAATCATTGCAAATCATTGCCATTTTTTTTTATATATAAGTCCTTAGTTTTTTGTGTCCCACAAACCATTCTCTCAGTCGTTATACCATCGTGATTGAAAGATGGAAAAAAAACACAACTTGTTTGCTGTTGTGCTTCTGTTATGACTATCTCTTGTTTGCGATGAAGCACAAGAGACAGTGACAGCCACCCTGTACCCCCTCTCACCCATCCCATCAGCCCCGGTCACAGCCACTGCAGTCTGTAGAAATCGACCCAACCTCCTTTTCTCCTCCCTATCCCCTTCCATTGGCCGCCTCCTCTGCCAATCACAACTCAGGGGCGGGCCCAAGAGCGAGGGAGTGCTGATGTCAGAGTCACATGGATTCTGGTGTGGTCATGCGAGCGCAGCTGAGCGGCAGAGCTATGCTGGCCAGCTGCTGCTGAAACAGCAGTGGACTGCTTGAGCTAGCACTCGCGATACCGCTCGCCTATGGACCGCCGAGCTTAATGATGTATTTTGTGATTTCAGCTATGAAAGGTAAGAGGAGAAAAGCATGCTGGGGTTTTGTCTGTCCTTTTTGTAAACTTCCTTTTTGCGAGCAAGTCGAGCTGCAAAGGGCTTTATTCATAGTCAGCCAACTCTCTGTTAGAGCGTCTCGTGCAAAGAGAAACAGCGAGAGAGAGAGGGAGAGTGTGTGTGTTGGGACTTGTTCAAGTGTTTGTTGCAGGGAAATTAAGTTGTGGTATTGTTTTACATTTCTGTCTTGCAAGGAAATCAAGTTAGTGCTGTGATACGAATGAGAAAGTTCTGTTGCTGAAGCAGCTGAATGTCAAAAAAGAGAGGCTGTTGGGATGCTGCTGTCTGATTTTTCTTCTCCAGAGATGTAGTTGAAAATAAATTATTTTGGAATTTCAGCGAATACTTTTTTCATTCATTTACACACTCAAAGTTTCAGTTTTCAGTCAAGAACTCAGAAGTCAAAAACTGAGGTTTTTGTGTTGTTGAAGGGAAAAGGTCAAGGAGAGTTTGAGTCGGGACGCAGGACGTGTCGTTTGGGTTGACGTCGGCATGTGTCGTGTTCCACTGACCTATTTTTTGGGCCGTGAACAACCAGGGTGAGCGCCACACCACTATACTGGTGTTGATCCTGCCTCCGTAATCCTGCTCGCCGGTCCCAACCCCCCGCCATAACACACACACTTACGCACTTACACTTATGCTCATCTGCCGCCTCTAGGCTGGATAACTTGCATCCCCATATTCATTTGTTTTCATTTGAAGTCTGTTTTTTGTACACATACACTTAAAAATACATACACCCTCCAATCCATTACCGCTCCATGTGTCCGTACCGCTACACACACCCCCCCCTTCTTTTTCGCGCACACACACAGCTGTCATTCTGTATTAGGCGAGAGGTGTTGAGAGTGGAAAAAGCGATGGATGTTGGTGTTGAGCCGCGGTAACACCACTCTTCTCCTTCGCACACTCTCCGTGAATCTCCCACTGAAAGCTTTTCGACAGTTCACCTCCACTGCACTCGCAGTTATTGCATTACCACAACACCAAACCGCCTCGTAATTCTAGCATCTCTGTGTTGGAGCTCAGTTAAATAGCATACGTTATGTATTAATGAGTTTTTATGCAGTATCAAAATGCATTGCTAAGCCATATTTATGCGTGTATTGCGTAATAAAATATTTATGCAAATTTTCCAACTTGATTTTGCAAGGAATTTCAATTAAGTTTATGTTTTATGAACCTGTTTTCCTTGTTGTTTACATCTTTGAGTGTTTAGATTCTTCATACCTTCATAGGAATCTGAATGTGAAAGCGTGTGCTCGTGTGGGTTTAGTTTTTTGCATGCGTGCAGCCGTTAGTGTGTATTTGTGGGTATGATCGTGCGTGTGTGTGTGTGTTGTGGAGCTGGAGCAGGTGTATGCGATAGCCTCTGACCCCATGTCTCATGTGTGGGTTGTTCTGAAGAGGCTTACAAACTGAAAATAGAGCTCTTGGAGACTGGAAGAATGCATAATCGTAGAACCAAAGTATATCTACAGGGTGTCTAACTCTTTAATAAAAGATTTCCTAATGTTTT
Source organism: Labeo calbasu (assembly GCA_019740295.1). NCBI lineage: Eukaryota > Metazoa > Chordata > Actinopteri > Cypriniformes > Cyprinidae > Labeo > Labeo calbasu. The sequence continues at coordinate 29,107 of JAHKKF010521906.1, forward strand.
AGAGAGGTTGATACAGTTTGCACAGACTTAGTTGCAATATTTTGACAGAATTGTGTGTTATTAGATGTTTTCTATTAAAAACACCATGTATTTGTGTGTAATTAAATTTTTTAACTGTTTAATGAAATATGGCCTACTGTTTTAGTGAGGTTGACATTGTTTGCAGTGACAATATTTTGTTGAAATTGTGCATAATTAAATGCTTTATATTGCTCTTATTTTAACGGAATCTCATTTTTGAAACTGCGCTGAAACTTAAATCATGAATAGACACATTTACGTTTATTTATTTTATTTTAAATGCCTTCATAAAATCTAATTTCCATCCAGCGTCGTCATCAGAGCAGTCGACTGATTGCGACACTGATTTCGCTGTGAAACCACATTTCATTCACGTCTGGCAATTACTAAGTGTTTGCTTTGCAAGTCAATTGACAGGCATGTCGTTACAGACGCTAACGCCTCCTTGTTCGGTAATGCGATCCGGTTATCTGTCTTTTTTCCGATCGTACCCCTCATCCCTCCTTTTTACTTTCCTCTTTCCCAGCCTCCTAGCCACACACTTGCCTCTCAAGTACCTAATTACCTGTAATGGAAACATCCCTCTCATTACCCTATGCAAATGAGCTAGCCTGCTCCACACAATTAAGATGAAAACTCCAAATATTAATTACATAATTAAAGAAAGTTGTTTGATGTGCCAAAGACAGAAAAAAACAGGCCTGTTTCATCTGTGTGGTAATTAACCCTTTAATAAGCTGTAAAGGAAGTTTGGAAAAGAGCTGTTTGAAATCTTCTCACAATTTTCCTTTCTATTTTTTTCTGTGCAATTTGCACGTGTTTTGAAAAGTACCAGGCCAGAATGAATATAAACGCATATAGACGTTACAAACAAAGTCAAAGCAAATAACATTTGCATGCTGAAGTGAACGTTAGTGGTTTGCTCTTTCTCTCACTTTAGTCACTAGGCTAGTAGAGTTTTCTTGACTAGTGTGATTCTCTGGGCACTTCGGTAACACAGCAGAGGTTAACAAGATTGGCTGTAATCCAGTTAGCCACAAAGGACAGAAAGAGGGCAAGCAAAATCAGATTAAGGTAAAGTAAAGATGTAGCCCACTAGCTAAGGTTAAAAATAAAGAGCGAGATTACTAGCCAGCAAGGAGTGTTAAGTGGACTATTTCTGCAGCGGCTTCAGATTTTGCAATGGAGTGGGGTAAGGAGTCACTTTTATGGATATTTAAGTGGTGATTGGTATAGTGTTGATGTTTAAAATGTAAAAAAAAAACTACTTTTGAAAAAGAATTTATCAAACTGTTAAAATAAAGAAAAGCTGTCTTTTTTATACATGTTATGCTGTCAGCTTGTCTAAGCGGCCAATTCTTGGTCAGAATAAGTTTCAAAATAAACCAGACTTTATTTTAATAGGCAAAAAGCTATTTATCTGAATATAAATACTGAAACATGCTTAAATGTCACTGTCTTGTATTCCAAAAATGTGTCAGAAAGCACATTTTGGCTGTTTCAAAAGTTCAAAATGTAAAAACCCACATTTGGGAAAGAATTTGTAATCATGCTGCCCTTAGAAGTCACGATAAAATTTGAGAGAGAGGAAAAAAATGTAATTTAGATGTTATTCAGAATGTTCTTTTTCTGTCTAAGTGGTTGGTAGTCGGGTTAAGTTTAAAAATAAACCAGAATTTATTCTGAAATGCTAAAAAAACAAGCTATTTGAATCTAAGGCCTGAAATGTACTCGAATGTGACTGTCTTGTTGTATTCTCATGATAGCCACAGGGGGCGCTATTCCTATCTGTTACATAATCTCGCTTCTTCTATGGTCATGTTCTTGCAGGTCATTGTTTAATTGCACAGGCGTTTGCAGTTAATACTCTTCCCACCTTAAAGAATGGGGTTTGTAAATGTCAAAGAAATGGAAGAACCTGTGTACAACAACAACAAGAAAAAACATTTTCGCATCCGCATGCTTTTGTAGAGTGTTTTGTCGAGGTTTTGCACTGCGAGGTTAGTTTTCTATTTAATGTCATTGCAGCATAATGTCTGACTGCTGTGTAATCGACTTTAATCTAGTCCAGTCTAGACCTGCCAAAAGACACGACTGGATCAAACCAAGGGATCAATCCTGGTGTGTGGAAGTGGGCTTTGGATTGATAAGAGCATACACACGCACATACACACATCATTTATCGTCGTTTCTCCTTGGAGGTTGAGTGACCGTATTCCACCGCAACTTGTGAAAGAAAACCGAGTGCCACATTTCCACAGGTTATTACAGTGTGTGGCATGTGAGAGAGAAAGAGAGAAAGAGACTGTCGGAGTGTGTATGAGTGTGTGTCAGAACTGTGAAATGCATTACCTGCCAGCTTGGGCACGGTGACTGCTTAATGAGATATTGACTGGCCATTGAGAGCATAGATTTTTGATTTAGCTCCAGTGGTGTGTGTGTGTGTGAGAGAGAGAGTGTGTTTGAAAGAAAAAAAAAACAAGCATCCAGACGGTCTGAAGATGGTGAGGGAGAGAAAGCGGAGGGGGTGAATGAGTGAAATCGAGACTGAGCAAACGAAAGAGAGTAGAAAATAGAGAGCGAGAGAAAGAGAGAGAGAGCTTCTCTGAAGAATTGTAGTCTGGCACATCTCCTGGTTACCCATGCCATGCACGGACACACCCATCCTCACGCTACATCTGAGCCCTGGCGCCTCGGACAGTTTGGCATGAGTCCCATGTGCCAGTCTCGACTCACCCTCTTGGCAGGCAAGACAATCTCCACTCCAAAAGAAAAAAGATCCTTGTTACATCAGATGCTTCTGTCTTCGCTCAATCAAACCTGCGCTAATTTTATCCCTTTAGACTTTAAGTCAACATGAAACAAATATCGGCCCTAGTTGCTTTCTTAATACATGTTATAATGGCTGATTCATCAGTGCATATTTTTTTTGAGAGGAAAAAAAAAAAATCTTTAAAAAAACTTTTTCTTTTCAGTTGACGTCACCAAGGCCACTTAAAAGCATCCCAGGTTCAGTTCAAGTTCAGCTCACTCAGCGGCATTTGTGACACATTACTGTAAATTAATTTTGTGTTAATCAAAATTATGCAACAAGTTATGTCTGTTGAGCCCAACCCAGAGTATTCCTTTTACCCAGCGTAAGTTTCAACTAGCAGGTGCCGGTGATCCAATCAATTCCTGACAGATAAATCAAGTCCCATCCTTTATTTTCGCCTTACCGAATATACCACTTTGCTTGAAAATGTCAAGTAATTGGGTTGCGAATGTTGTTTCATGTTGACTAAACCCTTCAAGCTAGAAGGTCTACTGATAATTGAACCATTTCTGTAGATTTTGTGAGGCATCCGGCATTGTTTTTTATGTTCTCGAGATTTGACTGTTCAGAAGGATAGTCGTCTCACGCCTTCGGAGTAATTTCCTACATTGACTCCACGTTAAGAGCACAGTTGTAAGGAATCCTTTGATGTCTCAGGCTGTCAGAATGTATTTCAGGCCTGCCAGAATTCTCCTTCTCACAGTACTTCACTGATAACACATTCACCACAGGTCCAGCTGCACCTACACACACACTGACGGTGCTTGCATAAAGTGCACACATGCACAAATGCTCTCTGCTCTCAAACACAGAGTAGGGTGATTATTCTCACACTCAAATGCAGTTGGAAAAGAAGAGATTGTTTTCAGTTGAAGATAAGGAGAATAAGGATGTGGATAGACAGATTGCACAAGAGCAGGTGAAAGGTTGTACACACTGCCTCATTTGTCTTCAAAGAGTCCCTGAGAGCAGAGTACTCCTGGCCCACTGGGTTAGGGTTTAGAGAAGCTTCCGAGATTTAGATGAGGCTTTTACTCCAAGCCAAGGTTAGTTGCGTATACCTTGGGTGTAACTTATTAGCACTGCGGATGCAGCTGTAATTGCGCAGGACTTATTTGGTCTGTGTATGGCTAGTGCCTGCTATGCACTCCTCCAGGTGCAGATGCCGATGAGTTTATTGTGTGAGACCGCTTTGCTCTTTACTCTCATTCACATAGGCTGAATGCGGCAAACCACAGTGGTGATTGAAGGTGCTTCTAGTCACACCGGGCTTTTCTTGCAGAACTTCAATTCCAAGCACGTTGTTTTGCCCCTTCAGGTTTTTTTTTTCAGGGGGTGTCTTTTTCTCCTTATCTTCTTTTGCCCCTCCTTGCTCCTTTTGAACACTCCTCTGAGAGCCGTCCACTAACCTTTTGAAGTTGCATCAAAGAGGAAATGGGGGGAAAAGCATTATCGATTTTGCGTTTTGTCAGACTCAAATATAAAAGAATGGAGATGCGTGCAACAGAAACTCAGAATCAGGGTCTGGACTGCTTTCCCCATTCTTTGCCCCTAAACGGGCAAGCTAGAAACCCCCGGTGCTGACAACGCCACCTTGCCTCCTGGAGTTCCCAGGAGTCCTACTCTTCAAACCCACGCTTTTGTGCTATTAATCCCTAGGTAAATCAAATCCTTTTAGACAGACAAACCTGCTCTTTCTACCCTGTAGATGTCAGATCTCTTATCCCGACTCCATCGGACCGGTGTCATCTTTCTTGTGAGCTCACAGACTTGACCCGCTTTCTCCGACAAGAGTTGGAAAGGGTTGCCGAGGGTTTGCCGGTAATCAAATCTGCACTGCAGGCATGCATGAAGGAGTATAGTTGTTTGTGTTTGGAGAGAGTGAGCGATTGAGAGAAAGAGGGTGACCCAGGGGAGGTAGATGAGATCTGATTGTCTCCCATTCTCCTCACTCTACGGTGACCCCGCTGTGACATAAGCAGAGACCTCTGGGGCTTGTCTCAAGTCATTCCTAACCCACAGAGCCTGATCCGGGAGTTGACGAGTTGAACCTCTGCTGCCGATCCCGTATCAGAACTCTGCTGAGGAGACCTGGATAATATTTCACCTATCTATGCGAGACTAAATCTGTATTGTATTGTCGTCATGTTATACATTGTTGATGGTCATTACTTTGTTGCAGGTTTTACGCACATCTCAGTCAGGCAGGCTCCGCGGAGGTATCAGAGAGTCTATTCTTAGAGCTTTTCTCTATTTTCGCAGTGACGATCTAAAACTTTTAAAGTACAAGTATCTTTTATACGCACTTCAAGCGGTCTTCCAAGTACTTGAGGACATAATGTAAGATTTGAAATTCAGGTATCAGGTAAAGGTATGTTTTGAAATTTGAAATGTACAAAAAAGGAATGACATATCAAAAAAAGAGGCCTCACTTTTGGTTCACAGCGAGGAGCAGGGTGCCACGGAGTGCATACTTGAGAGGCCAGGGAGTTCATCCTCCCTTCTTCACCATGGAGATCAGCTTTAATGTTCTCAAGAATGGCAGGAGAGAGAGGAGCAAAATGTGGGAGTATCCTTCTGAATTTTTATGAGATTAGGGAAAAGGACTGAAAGAGAGAGAGAGGGAGAAAGAGCGGCAGGAAGGCAGAACAATAGAAGCAGCTTCAAGTGGGAGGCTTGATTGCGGAAGGGAGATGAGCAACATTGAGTTGATTTAGAGGGGTTCCTGCCGGGGCCATCGAAGGTCCTGCTGTTTCATTCTTATCCAGTGTGTTCCTCCTGATCAAGCACCTGTACTCACTCAAATATGAAAACAGTTGAAGATAAATAGCACTCCAGACCACTAGGTGGCAGTGTGACGGATGAAATTATAGCGCTTTTTTGAAAACGTTTTGAAAACGTACAACTTTTTACCTAATGATGCTGCAATTTGTATAGACGAGGTGACTAACCCTTGTTCATGATACCTAGGGATTTAATATGACAGTTACTTAACCTAACGGCATCCAGCAGCACGGAGACTTGCCGTCTGAGTGGATCTGGTACAGCTTTCATATAGAAACACGACTTGAGTTATATCACAAGAAACGTCGGCATGTCGTCTTCTGAAAGTCTGCATGCAGTCTGAGCGTGAAATTGTATCTCAAGGTTACTTTGATTAGGCCTGCTGTGTTCTAAACAAACCACATGGCATGAATTTAATTCTTCACAACAACAAAGCCAACCATTCTCAGCCCCACCGACCTCTGAAACGTGTTATATATGCACATATATTTATTAGAAATTAAGTCATGCCTCCGTATTAATGATGAAGATGAAAGGATTTTTCTGTTATTTGTTTATTTAAAGCATACAATAAAATCACCAGAGCTTTCCTGACGTTCTTAAAAAGTTTAGGAAAAACAGACATAGCGTATTCATTAGCATGTCCTCAATCATAACTCATTCCTTAGAAATAACGCACTGTATCTCAACAAAATCAATTAGAAGTAATAGCTTTGCTAGTCAGAACGGAGCACTGACATTTGAGATGACAGGAATTGTTTGCCCGTTAGAGTCCCGTGGGGTGATGGTAGGGGTTTCTGTTTGCTCTGTAGCAATGCATGGGTGTACCACAGTAGGGAAGAGGGACTGTGGAGAGGCCCTTGACCTGCGCCAGAGTGAAACCCAGAGCCCCTACCGTTTAAACAGACAGTCTGATTACTGATTAGGAGCTCATTCCCTGTTGTGCGGAGCAGTTTGCATGTCAGCATCCATTCTACCCAACGCTGCACTGATTAAGAATGAGATGCCAAAGACGATGAAGCCTGGACCGACTGTCTCTGTGTCTCTTTTGTTTTCTCTCCGTTTGCTCCTCTCTTAAAGAAACAGTTCACCCCAAGTTACGTCAGCTGTGTTGTGTATTTTATATATGAAGAGTTTGGTTCCAAAACGCGATTTTTAAAAAAAAACAATGAGTTCCTGCCAAAGTATCAGTATTGTATTTAGTCGGTACTGAAAAGTCCATTTTTAATTTCACGCAAAATGCGATATCCGCTGTGTTATTCGGTCATGTTTTTCTCTATTTTTCCAAACCGTGACAAACGCCAGTCTCTCTTCTCTGCAGAATGTGATACATCCGCTAAACCAATCACAGCGCACCGTTCCACGCATTTTAAACAATAAAGGTGGCGCTTTGAATACACCCGGTATCCTAGTTTTCCTCATCTACTTTGTACTTTGTGATCAACAAACACACAAAACACTGCGTGCGACTATGAAAAAATATTTAGGAGCAGCAGTGCGACTGACCCGATCAGCATATTTGTGTTTGCGCTGAGGGGAGCTTCAAAGGTTTCTACGTGTTTTTGCAACATTGAGTAATGTATCACAGACATATCTGACGAATCCTTTCGTAAACGAAGTGTAGAGAGAGTGTAAATAAGAGATTCATTCTGCAGTGTAGAGAACTTCGTTGATTATTGTGAGATGAGTGACAACTTTTAATGATTTTTAAGAGAATTTGTAAATGACATATTGATTTAATACAACAATTAAATAAACAAGAAGTTAATGTTAAATTACTTACATTGTCTGACTATAACGCTATTGCCTGATTTTGCTCGATTTCGTCGTCGAAAATAGTATGAAACAAGTCACAACTGAGCCGCTGCGCATCTCCATTCAAACACAGCAGTGTTTTGTTTATGAATGAACGTGCGTTTTTAAACGAATCTAGTGAGTCAGTGATTCCATTTCCTTTTCATAAAGACAAGGTTTATTCCTGAATGAATCAGCCGTTCGAACAAATCAATTGAATGAATGATGCAGTAATTAAATCAGTGACTTGCCGCCGCCTACCGGCGGTTTTAGTTTCATTTTTAAATCTTTTCATTTATTTAAATCATTTAATATGTCTGTATTTAAAATGTTATATTTAAAACATTAATCTGCCACCTCTGAGCCTCATTAAACAAATAAAAATAAACACCTACAAGACACTTTTGTGTTCTTCTATGTTCTTCTAAATTAATTTTGTTAATACAAATTTCATTTGATTGGTAACTTATTCGTATTCTACTTGTTCTTATTCTGTTTACGCTTATAAAATATATATATATAAAAATTACAAAACATAAAAGTTACAAAAATGCCATTACAAAGGTAAAAACAAAATTCCCCTTTAATTCACTTCAAGGAGTCAAATATCACCTCATAATGGGAAGCCTATTTTTTTATTAGATTTATTAATTATTGATTAGAAGGTGCTCCATTTTTTTTTTTTTTTTTTCCAAGTTAGGAGCACAAATGCTCCTAAAAAGAAAAGTAAGCGTAGAGCCCTGATGGATTTACTGCATTTTGGGAAAAACTATTCAAATAAAACAAAGTTTTTATAATAAATCTTTGAAAATCAAAATCTTTTAAATGTTATTATAACCTAAAGATGCTATGTTAAAGTTTGAAACAGAAAATAGTGGTTTTCGTCTAGCCACTTTCTTGGTAAAGAAAACATATTTTTACTCAAATTAATCACAATGGATTTATAGCGTTTTGGAACCAAACTTCATATAGTACATTAAATTAGTTTTTAAGATTTAATACACTAACCACGCATAAACGTTGTTTTCTCAAAAACGCAAACATGTACATTCATGTTGCTTACACATTATTGTAGCCCAGTTTGTGCTGATATACAATGTAATCAGACTTTATCCATTAATGTTTTTAAGATACTTAAAAAAAGCACAAATGTCAGGGCATGTCAAAACTTCTCCAGGGCCCCAAAACCTCCTCAGACCCCAGAAGGTTAATGGTTTATTTTCAACATATTTATTATCCCTTTTTATTTTTTTAACCATCCCTTTCTTAGAGATTGCAATGAGTGCTGGCGTTCACCCAGAGTCCGCTCTGGAGAGCCAGTAGTGTTTTGTTGTTGTTTTTGAAGGCTTTTTTTCTCCTCTCTTACCCCATCTCTCTTCTTTTGTTGTTCCCCTGGGCTCCTTGTTTCTGGATGAGAGCTCTCCCTCTGCTGAGCACAGGTTCTTGTCTGTTCTTCCTCTCTCTCCCTCCCTTTTTCTTTCTTTTCCTCTGTCTGGAAGTACGCTGTGAAGCTGTCCATCCCGAACAAGAGCCGCATCAGCACAGAGGCAGTGAACTCAGATTCCACATTTCTGTCTGTCTTACTGGCCCAATCCCAAAAAACGGTGACATCCTAATACACAGCAAAAATGTGTTTAGACAATAATTTTTCTGAGAGTGTGTATGTTTTATGCTTTAAAGGGATAGTTCGCCCAAAAATGAACATTCTACATCCCACATGTCGTTCCAAACCTGTAAGACCTTCATTCATCTTCGGAAAACAAATTAAGATATTTCTGACGAAATCCAAAAGCTTTCTGACCCTGCATAGACAACAGTGCAACTGGCACATTCAAGACCCAGAAAGGTAGTAAGGACTTCGTTAAAACAGTCCATGTGACATCAGTGGTTCAACATAGATTAATTCATCCAAAATTAGGGTTGGACCACAAGGACTATTATAATAATGTCCTTACTACCTTTCTGGGCCTTGAACGTGTCAGTTGCTTTCAGATTTAATGAAAAATATCTTCATTTGTGTTCCAAAGATGAACAAAGGTCTTACGAGTTTGAAACGACATAAGGGTGTGTATTTAATGACAGAATGATCATTTTTGGGTGAACTTTAACTTTAAATCTTTCTCACTTTCTCACTCCCTTTCCTTTTCCTGTTTAATAGATCACAAACACGACCTTTATTTCCATGGGGTGACTGGTCATTGCACAGCAGCAGTTGTCTGCACTCCTTTCTTTGTTTTGTTTTCGTCAGTAGTTTCGAGGGACTGGAACGGCGATGATAGCGGCATTAATTCGTCTCATATGTCGACTGAAGGACACAACACGCTCGTCCGCAGAGAGCCTTCTGAATCACTATCACAGCCTCTCAGACCGGCACTTGTCTTAGAGTGTCACTCTATGAATACCATCACTCTGTTACCAGTTACACAATGTGGGCGGCTGCGAATTATGGCGTCTTGTCTTAGCAAAGAGTGAAATCTCTTTCCAGACAGAGACTGACTGCATTATGCAGGCTTTAAAAAAAATAGAGCTTGCGCTTTGTCACAATTCTACATTATATTTGACTGCAATTAGGGCTTGAGTTTTAGTGTAGGATTGCAGGTATATATACGGGTCATTCTATAATAGTGGGTACATCTCGTGTCCGTGAAGTATATTTTTAATATATTTCCATCAATGTAAAGCCTCAATGCGTACACAATTATATTTTTCCCAATCACACTATATGTTGAAAAAGCTTTGTCTTCATCTATTGTTCAAAACTGGTGTTCATATCACACAACCCTGGTATTCAGCTGTCCGATTTTGTAAAGTTGCTCATTCTACTCTGCATTTAAGCATGAAAACTACCTCAAATATAAATTAATTTCATAGTTTTGCCTTCAGTTAGAGTAGGTTCTCAAGACATTTAGGTTTTAAAAATAATAAGTGTTTATTGTGATATAACTTGTTTTATTTGTATCTGAAAAATCATTGTCAACTAAGTTACCCACTAGAAAACCCCCCTCAGAAAGGAATGGTTTGTCCCATTGTCGCATAATTTGCACAGTATGATGATATTTCCTCTAGAAGCACAATGATGAAACACTAGAAGTTCAAAAGTTCTCTTTTCCCTAATATTGGTTTAAACTAGCAAACCTGTGTCAAGAGTGGATTAACTGACTGTCAACAGTGTTACCCAAGTGTTGTTGCTGCAAGACAATTTAACTAAAACTTATGTTTTGTTTATGAATATATATTTTTAAACATACCATATGCTCAGTAGTTCTAGGCTTCCATGTTGAGTATAGGCCCAAAATACTAAAGAGGTCAACTAAGTTACCCGTCAACTCTGTTACCCAGTAAAGGTAACATGATGGACAGCAAACATAGATGGTATTTTATGCACATATTCCTCTTTATATAGCACAATATACAATATAGATTGTTTCAAAGCAGCTAAGTAAGGTCATGGGTTTTCAGAAAAAAGGAAAACTTTTTTCTTCACATTGTCAAATTCTAAATGTACCCCTAATTATAGAATGACCCATACGTATATATGTGGTAAACATTTCAGCGCTTGGGACAGTTGGTGAAATACGTCATTTGCATGCGTTTGAAAGTTTGAATTCAAGCTTCCTTGTGCTTCCTTATGCGTCCCCATGTTTTGCTTTGTCTAAATGACAATAAAAGTGGCGCAGTTTACCCCATTCTCCCTTGTAATGCAGCAAAAAATCTCTGTGTGCGACAATCAAGGTGTAATCTTGATTTTGCACATTACAAAAAAAGTTATGAAATGTACAAACACATAGACCGCTGTGAGGATGAGAGACAAAACATGCCCTTACGTGAGACTGTGCAACCACACCGTTTGAGACACTCGCACACAGGCAGCAGAGACACGACGAGATTTGTTGAGAGATGCATGAGAGATGTTGTGAGGAAGATGTGTGCATGTTGCTTTTGTGTAGGTGGTGGCTGGTATGTGGTTTGTGTGTGTGTGTTTCTGTATGGAGACCACAGAGAGCGACAGAAAAGGATAGAGAAATTAAACATTTGTGCACTGCGCACGTATGTGTGGGTGGGTTTGTTTGCCTGATCTCATCTCAGCAGCACGTTTTGTGCTTTTAACAGTTTACCTTTTACAAGTAAAAGGCAAAAGGAAACAGACACCGAAATCTGCATACGCACAAATGTCTTTGTTACAAAGCGCATTTTCTCCCAGCGCCAGCGTCTAAACTGGTATTAACGCATGCGAGAGGAAAACAGGAGCTCATTGAAGCTCATTACAGTGATGTGTTGCAAACATCCCCGAGATTAAACCAGATCAGCGGCTGAGCGTCTTTAACATCAGCTGCTGTATGTTCTCTCTTCGCCGCTGCGATCGAATCTCATGGCTACTCTAGCGCGAGACTCCAGCTAGCTTTAATTACGAGCTGAAATTGTAAACAAAGCTGTTGATGAGAGGAGTGTGAAAATGCTCTGGGAGACGTTAGCACAATAATGGGCGCCCGGCCCGGTCGAGGAGTCTCGTTTTTTTGATCTTTGACATATTTCGTAGGCATTGATTAGACCGAGCCTTTGATCTGTTGTGGGATACGTTGTTGCTTGGTTTAGAGGTTTAGGGAGTTTCATAATTTATACAAAAGGGATTTACGTATGTGTGTGTGTTTTTGTTTTCGCTCTTTCCCAAGCTTGAGCAACCTTAAGTAAACAGTGCGTGCTATTGTGTTCGTTTACGGCGCGCCTCTCATTAGCGATCCCTGCGGTAATTATCAACCCGATAGTAAAAATATTCCCTTCCTTCTATTTTCTCATACACAGACAGACTGCGAGCCGGCGCTGCATTATTGATCAATTCCAGCTGAAATCAATCGAGTCCTGCACATCTTCTAAATCTAAAGACAGAGGGACTGTGTGAGAGCGATGAATTCTTAAACACTTCTCGGGACAGTTTTACCCTCGTTTTTTTAAGCGCGGAATATAAAAATGTCATCACGGTGTCCTTGAAAGCCAGGTTAACAGTGAAACTCACACAGTGAAGCCAATGAAGCATAGTTCTGTTGTGGGCCGCAGGGTAGGACTCCGAATCGGCCTGAATATTTAGCTGAAACAGCTAGTTGGTATAAAAAAATACTTTACCCCACCCAAAAAATTAAATGATGACTGAAACTTTGTGATATTAGACATTTACTAGTTTTTATTTGATTTGATTTTATCCAGTCACAAGGTCTTAATTGTAGGCCAAATTAAGGCTTCATTATGTATAGAACTCTAAAGCATTTTTTCTCAGTACTGGTCCTGAAGTACCAAAGCACTGCAAATTTTGGATCTAATATACCTTGTTTATTTATTCAACCCATTAGTGGTGACTACAAAACCTGAACTTGGAAGAACAGTGAGAACCGCCCCATTTTTGGGCATTATTGATTATAAATCGTACACCATAGCAACGTTTATTTATGCAGTGATTATTTAAACATAGTTTGCTCATTACGTGGGCTCATTAAGTTCAAAGAGGTTTTTTTTTTTAGTTCTGCACAGGCTGTTGATATATTTGGGCTGTTGGTATTCAATTACAATGTGGCTGGTCGCTTTTGGTAGTGTATTATATTTTCCAGTCAGATAATATGACTGGTATGTTTATAAGACCGCCTCATTGATTTTGATATCATAACAACACAACCCCCAAACAAATACACTGAGTAAATCATGCAAAGCTGAGGGGTTTACTTTTCAACCTATCCAAAAAAAAAAAAAAAAAAAAAAGATTAATTTCAGCCCAGAGCTTCCATTATGGAGGAAACAAATTGAGATTTATGGAATTAGTGCATATGCGGCATGAATCGAGATCTATTTTTGGTGCACAGAGCATTGCGGTGTAAAATATGATTGGTTGCGGGAACGTTCCCGGAGTGTTGGCGGAACAGCCAGCGAGTCTTTGAGATGGGATTAGTTGTAGAATAGTGGCATTGATTGCTCACCGTGTTTCCCCCCGGTGCTTGGCGTTTGTTGTCTAAATACAGTTCGGATGTGCCCTCGCTCTTGTGGTGGGTGGCTGGCTCCGCTCAAGGTCGTTTGGGATGGTAGCGCTCCATTAATAACGCCTGTGAATCTACCGCATCTGTCTCCACCCCCATCTGGCACAGTCCCGCCAACTGCAACCGCTTCCGTTCCTCCCAGAGGATGGCGTGAAGCGAACCCACATTAGTGGAGAATTCGTAAAGCAGGTCGTGAAGGAATGTCTTCCATTTGCTCATTCACAACTTCAGAAGATCCCGTTCTCTCATGAAAAGGTGTGAACGAGCAAGTTCATACGTACCTGAGCCTACTTTGTCTACATCCCAACATGCTACAGTTGTGTACCAGTGTAGTAAGGATGTGAGCATTGGACCTGGCGGGTAATTCCCTGTTTGCTGCACAGCCCAGCAGCTCTACTACAGGGATGCAATTATCACAGTCCCAGACGCTTGCTGCAACCACATGACAAGGTGCTACTAGAGGAACCATCAAAGCCTGATTTTAAATGATGCATTTAATTATGTAAAACGGGAATTTGCATGTGTGTGGAGTGTTGGAGAGCTTGTGTGCGCGTTTGTACCTGTGTTTGTTAGCTTGTTGAGGGGTAAGGTGAAATGATCGTAGCTGTGTGTGGTATCCAGTGCACAGCAGGCTAGCAAAACAGACAAGTTTGTGTAGTAAAGGTGTGTGCAAGTATGTGTGTGTGAGTGTGCCCATGCAGCGATGATGACAGGAGAGAGAGAGATGCACTCCTCTCCACGCAAACTCTCCAAACAACAGATCTGTACTGTTCTGCCTCTAATAGCAGGAGGCCTACCCCTATAAACCCACAACTCATGTGTCTTACACTGTCTGTTTATCTGTCTCACTCTATTTTTCTCCCTCCTGCTTTAGTAAAGCTTAAATTAACTGTGATAAACAATAGTATCTGTGTATTACATAATCAGAAGTGTTACAATTTAACATTTTAAATCAAACCCGAGAGCTGCAGTGTTCAAAGCCATACCTGATTACTTTAGTTACTTCAGTTTACATTACCTCTACAGAGTTATTTAATCTGTAATTGATCCACATTGGAATTGACATTTCGGCTTAGAAAGCCAGTTAACTCGGACTACGGATAGGCAATGTTCCTGCTTAGCATCCACGCCACACACATTCTCAGATTAACGTGATAAAGTGGGGCCTGACTGGACAGGTAACAAGGGTCCAGAGGTGGAAGGTTATCGTACAAATCAGAGTCCTGTTACCCTTCATTTCCTACACCGACTGGGACGAACAGAATTAAGAATTTCAGTGCCTGTGCGTGGCTGCCCTAGCATGTGAATCCAAATAGCATGGTTAAATTTTCATAAGAATTGCGGAGAGCTGCACACACTCAGCACTTGCTTTCGATTTGCCTACACTGGAGGGCTATGGAAAAGGAAGGGGAGATGGAGCAGACTTTACAGTGGGGTTAAACAAGCCAGGCTTAAGGAAGAACATTTTGTTTGACAGGTCCAAAGCAGGTGGTAATGACCCCACATGACGATTTGAACAACTTGGATCCACAACCGTAATATAATCTTTAACAAGGACTTTTTGTATGGAATGGCACTACATTAGACCATGTTTTTTGTGGTTGGTAAGTGTAGAATGACATTGAGTTTGGGTTCAAATCTCAGTTCCAGTCCAGCAAAAGTGAACCTGCTTAATGCCAATACTGAAAACACTCTTGATCCTAGAGGAGGTTTAGGAGAAAGAGATCTTAAACCGCAAGGCAAAGATTTCTTTCAGTAATCCACACTGGCTGCTGCCTCAGGCTCTGCTCTCTATTGGGGCCTGTGTGTATGTGTGTGTGTGTGATGGCTTGGTTTGGACAGGTCCTGCAGAGAGAGAAAGGGATGGGGCAGCGGAGTGCTCCAATGTTAGCACACAGTACGCTGGATAGAGCATTATGTAATCATGCCTTATCAAGACCCACCGCCTGCATGGGCAGAAACACACAGGACTCTCTCTCTAGCTCTATCTTCCTCTTTCCCGCACAGTCACACACACACATAGAGATACACACTCACCTCCCACTGCCTACCGAGAGAACGCAAGCCTTCATTAGCTGGGCTAAATATCCCTGCTTTCTGCAATCTCCATCATTTTTGGCCTTCGGGCACTGGGATAATTACCTGCTCTCATTTCCCCTCCCTCTGGCCAGTGGGGAAGAGTCCTGCGTTGCATTAGTTTGCATTAAATATTTATCGGCATACTGCACATTTTCCCATCCCGTCAGCCGTCTCGCAGCCCTGACGGACAGCTGCCTTGCCTTGATGTTTTCGCCACAAGTCGCACCTCCTTTATCCAGCTGTCACCAAGAACGTACGTGTTAAACAAAGCATGCAATGGGTGAATAGGGGATTCTCTGTTTTTTGAGGGAAGAGTTGGCGGGGATTCTGGGGGAACAATGTACAGAACGTTTATGTGTGGGAGTGATAGTAGATAGAGAAAGCGTCACTCCTCTCAGGCCTGGATAGCATGCTGTCCTTTGTGTGTTTAATTTTGTCTGCATGCAGTGTATGACAGTATGTGCACACACTTGAAAAAGACATAATGATCACCATTAGTGATCACCAATGGCAGTCTCTAATAGTCAGCCAGCTGTTGACAATGGACGTTTAAAGCCCAGCTGTGCGGTGAAGGAAAATACAGATCTTTCTTGAAGCAGCTTAACTTTCCCTTTTAGGCAAGCGGATCCCAGCCAACTCAACATCTTGCTGAGGTTTGATTTAGTACAAATCTCATCAGTGTTTTGGGTGTACTTGAAATCACAGCCAGGTAAACTCTGGTCACGTCTAAATGGTAAACCATGTTTTGCAAAACCCTCATCAGATTCAAATAAGCTTCTGCCAAGAGTAAGGGTAGGGTGCTGCAGGACAAGTAAGGAGTGTGTAAGTGCTGAAGGTGGACCTCAAGGACTAGGATTGAATCCACTTGGTCTGCGCCCATACCACTATATTACTCTTTTGGAAAAGCTATTAGATTGAAAGAAATAAGCCCCCCTCATAACAGTACTTTAAAAGAGTGCGCCTTAGACCGGTATCTTTAGGGGACTTGTTTACAGCCAGAAGAGGATTCACTTCAGTGGCCTTCTTTAATTAGAACTGAAATGACTGGTTGGTTGATCAGAGGCGTCACTTTAAGTCGGGATTTGAAGACTATGTCTCTAAGCCCCATCAGTGGCTCTTGTAGCAGATCCATGGGGAACATGGACAATGATGGAAGCACCTTTAATACAGGATGGAACTGAGTGCCCTTGATGGACCGTCCTCTGATTTCAGGGTTTAAAGAAAGGGATTTCACATAACTGAAGTCTGTCAGGGGAATGATGTTGAACAAAAGTCTTAGTTTCTTTTTTGAGAGATGCCTAGCATCAAGAGCAAAGAAAGGGAGTCTTCAAAGATTAAATCACAAACTTTGTGGTTTTTTATCCCTTTGTTGAACTCTCAATGTAATTCCCAATGGGGCACGCCCCTGCTAATGCAACTTAACCTAGCATTCCCTGTGACAAACAGGACATTGTATATGCCCCTTACAGGAAATACCTGCCTGTAAGCATCCCATCTAGTCCGCATTAGAATTCAAGAGAGTACAGCCAGGTAATTTAACAGGTATGATATATATGTAGCCCTTCGTCTTGAACTTTACAAAGGCGTGACCAGCCTTCCTACATCCTTCCAACAAGCTGGTGTTGCTGTTTATTAAAATAATCCTCTCCCCGCTCTTGATTCGGCTTTCATTACACCCGCACGCCTCAAATTGAAAATAAATTTATAGATAAATGCTTTCGCTGCGCTGACAAATTATACAGCTGTAGCTCAAAGAGACACGTTGTTTATTTTGGGAACCAAGCACAAGCGAAGAAACAAAAGAAGAAGAGGCTCCGAGAATGTTGATTAATAAGATGAATAAGCACTACAGCAGCGCTCAGAAATAAAAATGATTGGCTCTTCAAATACCCTTCCTCATTATTGTAATTATAGGTGCTATATTACGCCTCGGATTAAGTATTCATTACAGATTAAGGGGCGGATTTGAGCTTGTTGTAGAATGCACACTTCTCTGTTTTGACAACATACTTGAAAAGGCTGAACCTCAGCCAAGATGCACGGAGGAAAAAAAGTCTTTTTTTAATCTCTCAAGCGGGTGACTATGTGTTTTCAGAGGGTGGCTTGTAATCTATCCCTGACTCTTTCCTTTTCATACCCAAACCCAACTCGTTTTTTTTTTTATCTCTCGCCTAACACCCCCACACAAATGCACAGCCACCCATGTGGACGCGTAAATACAAACACACCTACACAAGTACATAAATGTATAAAATGACACCTAGCCATCCTTACATTATTTCATCTCTCTCTCTCTCTCTGTCCTTTGCTGTACTCTACCTCAGTGAATCCCACACTGACGAGGCGTAGAGTCTGTCATGGAGACAGCATAAGCCTTTCATATGCATAGCAGAGATAAGAGGCAGCCATTTTTATCAACTCCTCTCTCTCTCTCTCACCCAATCTTTACAAGAAAGTGTCTACAAATCCCTGGTCCTGGTTAATGACATAGCCCTGGTCATGCCAAAATGAGCAAAATGAGCCCGCTTTTGTTTTTTCCCATTTTAACCTGACAATTACGGCAATTATAGACAGGCTGCGCTGTTGACAAACACGTCGGGAGAATTGCAACAGGAGTCCCCCGCTACAGCCCTCTCTGTAATTTAACTAGCACGGAGAAAGTCGCAAAGGCTCATTCTGCACAAAATCTCCCAGAGCAATACGCAATCGTCTATGACGGTGTTGCCAGTCGTTTATTTATTCCTGCAAACAAGCTAAACACAGTTTGTGTGCTGGAACAGCAGTGTAGTTTGTGTAGTAGACCAGGAGTTTAGAACTGAAAACCATACTAAAAGTCCATTGCTCATATTTCTTAAAAATGAAGCGGCCGTTAGCATCATTCCACATACGCCGTGTAAACCTAACCCTAACCCTACGTAAGCTTGTTAAGTGGGTAAAGAATACAGACTAATGTTATCTGACAACCTATGCTCATTGTAATCATTTTACAAAGTTTAAAAAACCATTTACGTATAACTTCATGCCAAGAAATATCTCATTTCTTATTGGCTAACTCTTCTGAAAAACAAATTAGCTATTAGATAATTCAGATTTCCGTATTGACAAACTGAGCAAAGCGGGAGCTTTGCAGTCAATAGAATGTTCCAGCTCTCTGGAAAATGTGAACTTAGAAGTTTTCCTTGGTGTACTTTCAGGAAATGTCATCTGATTTCGATTAGTGGCACTGAAATAAAGACGTGTAATCAAGAACATGTACTTTTGCATATTCCACCGGCGTGAGGTCATGCCATCTGTACCACGACATGATGTCATGTTGTTACACACTGCTGCTTTTTGGCTTTGTATGGGATCAGGAATAGGGAAAGATGGGGTTAGAACATGAAATAACCCTGTTATTTGCCATTGTGATTTGGGTTTGAAAATTCTGGGGTAAATAGCAGTGCTAAATGTTGTCTCGTTTGCATCATATAACCTCAGCCATTATAGAGACTTTCACTGGCGCTGGTAAATGGTTAACTAAAGTAAGGTGAGGTCAGACCTGAATTACCTGAGCTCTAGAGTCAGGTCAGCACCTGAACAGGACACTTGACTTCATTTACCTGTAGGCCTGGTTTAGATTTAATCCCTGTCATGGTATTTCGAGACGCTTAGCTTCTTCCTAGAAATTTCCAGAGTGCATCTCTTTCAGCTGCTACTGTTTTTCTCACTTATTTTTCTTTCTCTATCTTATCTGTTTCTCTCACATCCTATTTTGTTCTGCCGAGGTGATTTTGAGTGCCAAAAGTGGGCAGGAGAGATCTTGAGGATGGTTAAATTCAGCAGTCAGCCTTAGCAATAGCTTTCTCATAGTAGATGATCTAAGATCTTCCTTCTTTTTACCCATAAATCATTGTTTTTCTCATATGTTTCTGTTAGGAGCTGAAAATAGAGCAATATTTGATATAGACCGCTTCCACGAGACTGATATTAGCGCGGGTTTCCTGTCAGTAAACAGTTCACTCGACAGTGCTAGTCAACATTAGCATAAACTTTACTCTAATGCAGCCTTCTTATTTGACATATTTACATTGTGTTTTCACACTTTTTTCTGAAAACAAAAGCTGCTAAAAGACTAGATCAGACTAGCATAGATTTATATGTTGGTACAGGTCAGTTTATAGTGCTATGTGCTAGTTTGTTTCTAGCCTAGCAGCTGGTGGGCCATCCCATTGACTAGCTAAACTTATTAGTACTCATGTAACTTATCACTGTTATGGTTGGGGTTGGGGTTAGGGTTGAGTTAGATAAGAACTCTGGTGGGGAGCCCAGCGCAGCATATGCTAGTTTTCTGAATGTGGTTAATATTAGCTTCACCAGTGACGGTCACATTTTGTCGAGCCCTCCTCAGCGCTGAGGCCGCATAGCCGGCGTGATTTACACTGCTATCAAGTGAAGTGAGGATGCCACAGGATCCATTATCGGAGCTCTCATTACAGCAAGCATTCAGATTCATCTTCATCACCAGCACGCAAGAATACCAGGCACTCCATTTGCCCGAGCTGTTATGTAAGGCTGTGCATGCGTGTGTATGTTTGTGTTTGGGTGAGAACGACAGAGTAGGAGACACGGTCTTTGGGAATCCTAACCTCTTTCAGGCCCCCAGGGGTGAAGGAAAAGGCATTGTGGGTAGTGTTATGGTTTAGTGTTATTGCCCTTTATATTCAGTCAGTATTTTGTCATGTTAGGGTTAGGGGTTAGGTATATGTTTGTAGTGACCTGTGATTTTCAGATTCACTCTTTGTGTTGCAAAAATGTTGGGTTGTTTCGATTTCTGTCGCAGTCCATTATGAATTTGTGGTTGTTGCAATTAATTAAATGAGAAATGTATTGTAATTTGTATTCTGTTGTGACGTAGTTGGCAATATCTAGGCCTATAATGTACAAATTTTAAAAAGGGTGTTATAATGTAACAGATTTTAACCAAATATTTTTGTTCACGAGTCCCTTGTTTGTCCTGAACAGTCAAACTGCCTGCTGTTCTTCAAAAAATCCTACAGGTCCCACAAATTCTTAGGTTTTTCAGCAAATTTGTGTATATGAGCCCTTCTCGACAATGAATATATGATTTTGAGATATATAAGCTAATATGCAACTATTACAAAAGGTTCAAATGCTCACTGATGCTTCAGAAGGAAAGCCTTGGTGGGGGGTGAAAACTTTTTGAATTTGAAGATCAGGGTAAATTTAACTTATTTTGTCTTCTGGGAAACATGTAAGTATCTTCTGTAGCCTCTGAAGGGCAGTACTAAATGAAAAACATATGTGATATTTAGGCAAAATAAGAAAAATGTACACATCTTTATTCCGTTCAAAAGTTTTCACCCCCCGGCTCTTAATGTGTCGTGTTTCCTTCTGGAGCATCAGGGAGTGTTTGAACCTTCTGTAATAGTTGCAGATGAGTCCCTCAATTGTCCTCAGTGTGAAAAGATGAATCTCTAAATCATACAGTTATTGTTGGAAAGGGTTAAAATACACAAAAATGCTGGAAAACCAAAGAATTTGTGGGCCCTGAAGGATTTTTTCTGGTCATTTTTATAAATTGAGCTATTATTTTCTCTTGTGGACTATATGTAAAAATCTTTCATGTGAAATATCCTATTCAGGTCAGCACTAAATAAACAATAACATGCATTTTGTATGACCCCTTTAATTTTGGTAAAACAAATTACCTTTTTGCAGATTCCGAAAGGGGGATGTAAACTTTTGACCTCAACTGTAATTAAACACTAGAAAAGCAGTTCAGTTTACCAGATTGCCAACATACTATAACTGGATTCTCTTAAATGAATTCTTACCACATTTTTATTCCAAAAACTTTGCTAGTGCATTAATATATTGTTTTTCTCATATTTTTGACAGTTGACAATCAGAAAACCCTTAATCAGCTAACTTTTAAAGTCAGACGAGACGAGAATAACATTGTTTCCAAGACTTTTGTAATGTTGCATACACTGTGGAGGCTTACGTTAAAACATCATGAGACAGATTTTCAGACAATGAATGGGAAGCTTTCATGGCTTATTTAGAAAGCTAGCGATTCGACCCAATCCAGAACAGACGTAGTTCTATCTAATTAATAAGCACGAGAGAAACCGACTCTTTCAAGTGATTTCAGACGGCGCTTTTTTGAGGCAAATTCACAGCATTGTAATTATTGGGGAGGGAATGTCAAAACAGTTCAGATAGCTGTTGGGAAAAGATGCGTTTCCAACCCGAGTCAACTGTCTCCCCTCTCTCCTTCCCTTCCCTTTCTCTCTCGTTTTTAACATCTGCCTTTGGTTTTGATAAGGAAAAAAGACATGTCAATCATCTCCACTAATGGAATGTGGATTTTCTAATTCACTCAAACAGAACGGTAAATTGAAAAAGAGTGCAACCTTTTTAACACACACACCGGCGCTGACAGTCAAGCTCCATTATCTGACAGCTGGAGAAGTTAAAAATAACCAGGCTCGCAGCAAATTAGACGTATCATTTGGCTTCTAAACGGAGAGATGAATGTATGTGTGAATGTGCTTGCCATACCGTGACATGAGGCCAATACATCAACCTCCTGTTTGTCTGTCTCTTTCATAAACTCCGACTGGAATAAACAGACAATGCAATTTGTTACAGCGCGAGGATATTTTCTCAGTCTCCGCCGCTGCCGCGGCGAGTTCACCAAACGATCCACGGCGCGTTCCACCCCCGACGATCCGTCCGCGCGTGCGACCATTAATCATCGCTTGGGTACGTGCAAGGTTATTGCTATCGCTCAAAGCCATGTTCGGAGTTTTTCATATGTTATATTTCTATCGAACAATAAATCTGACATGTGCGGCGAGGACTCGAGAAGACGCGCTCGCCCTTGCTGTAATCTCGCTATATATGAAGACATAGGCCTGACAGGGCTATGAATCTCTATTGGTGCTGTCAGAGATAGCGATTTTCCATGACATTGAATCGCAGCCGTACCTGACTAGCACTAGCGAGTATTCGGTTACCAACACGGTAATTTAAGTCTACGTGAGGCGTCTCTTTTTTCAGTATGGAGGGCTAGGAGATCATCCCCTCTGAGTCGTGTTTCTAACGGAGTATCTGTTTTCCCTTAAATACCCCTCACCCTCATTGTTTATTTAGCTCAAGCTAATCATTAGCCAGTGGGACAACAAAAAACAGCCCCCCGGGAACATGGTGTCAAACTTTAAACAGGAACTTTGTTTTAGGTTTTAAGTAATTGTATGTTTCTTTAACACACTGGGAATTTAAAACCACAGCGGGACGGCGAAGCAACATAGCGTGTTAAACCTGTGCGGCTCAAAACAAACCTCCTAAACTTGAGTATTTCCGTTTCTGCTACAAATATGAATTATATTTCAAATTGTGCAGTTTGTTGAAGAACCTGGACAATAAAACCGCTGAAAAGATCTCGTATTGTATCCATCACAGAACACTCTAGGATCACAACGGCCTGTAAGCGGACAAGCACCGCTCACATTTTCTTCACAAAAAAGCCTAAAATTGTGTCAGATCATCAAGTTCTCTAGAGATTCACACATGACTTGTTTGGTTAGACCATAGTCGTGGGTGGGTTTGAGAGAGTGTTCAAAAAATCCCGTCAGCTCATATTCAGGGAATGTGTTAAATGTGGCTGTGTGTGATGGTGAGATCGACTGTATGCCCATGTTCTGTGTCACAGTGTGTGTCTCTTGCATATGTTATTTCCTCATTAAAGCCAATTAATGCTCCAGGCTCACACTCCACTACTGCCCTTTTTACTTAGTGTGTGGAAACCTTCTTTTCCCCCTCGTTTACTCTGTACAGTCATCACTATAGAAGCCTGTTTCCATTTTAAAGTAAAATAATAATAACAATTTTACTCGTAATTGCTCATAACGTAAGTTTATTTGTAACAGTTGCTCATTTATAACTCACAATATGACTTTTTCTTAATTGTTGCTTTATTTTTTGTATTATATTATATCTTGTGACCGTTTCTTGCAACTGTATGTCAACTTTATCACAATATGACTCATTATTGTAAGGGTTTTTTTTGTAATTACATCTTTAGATCTTGTAAGTGTGACTGTTTCTTGTAATTATTTGTCATTATTGCAAATATATCTGACAGTGTGAACTTATATCTTATAGTTGTGACTTTCTCACGATGCAGCTTTGCTTCTCGTAACTGTATGTCATACAGTGTGACTTTCTCATAACTAACTTTATATCTCACAATTGAGACTGTATCTCATGATATAAAGTTATTTTTAACAGCTGCACATTGCGTCTCATAATTGCAAATATCTCATCGTGTATGGTTATTATTACAAAGGTATATGTTGTAGTTGTAAATTCGGCTTTCTCATAAATGTGATTTTGTATCTCACAATGTTAATTTATTTTTAATTCTTTCAACTTTATTTCACAGTGTGATGCACAGTTGGCTTTTTTTTGTCATTTCAACTTCATATCTTAAAAAATATATCTCACAATGTGACTACATCTTACAATTGTGACTATTTCTTATCATTTTCATAACAATTTCCTATAAATTTGGCTTTCTTATAATTGCACTTTCTCACAACTGTGATTTTGTGTCTCACAATAAATATATAAATATATATCTCACAGTTTGACTTTCTCATACTTATGACTGTTTCTCATAACAATTTCTTATAAATTTTGCTTTCTCATAATTGCAACTTTTTCACAATTGTGATTTTGTATCTCACAATGTGAACACTTTCAATTTTATTTCACAATGTGATGCATAATTGTGACTTTATTTGTCATTTTAAATTCATATCTTAAAAATATATCTCAAAATGTGACCATATCTCATAATTGTGACCATTTCTCACAATTCTCACAACAATTTCTTATACATCTGACATTCTTATAATAGCACTTTCTCACAAATGTGATTTTGTATCTCACAATGTGAATTTATTTTTAACACTTTCAACTTTATTTCATATTGTGACGCACAATTGTGACTTTTTTGTGACATTGCCTTATTATTGTGACTATTTCTCAAAATTATCACAACAATTTCTTGATACAATTTTGATTTTATATCTCACAATGAGAATTTATTTTTAACACTTTCAATTTTATTTCACAATGTGACAGCTTTTTTTGCAATTTCAACTTTGCATATCTTATATATCTCACAATGTGACTTTATATCTCATAATTGTGACTATTTCTCACAGTTCTCACAACGAATTCTTATAATTGTCACTTTTTTGTAATTTCAACTTCATATCTTAAATATATATTGCTCACTGACTTTACTGTATATATTCCATAATTGTGACTATTTCTCACAATTCTCATAACAGTTTCTTATAAACTTGGCTTTCTCAGAAATGCAGCTTTCTCACAATTGTGATTTTGTGTCTTACAATGTGAATTTATTTTGAACACCTTCAACTTTGTTTTATAATGTGATGCATAATTTATGCTTTTTTTGTAATATCAACTTCATATCTTAAATATATATCTCAGTGTGAATGTATCCCATAATTGTGACTATTTCTCACAATTTTCACAATTTCTTATAATATACTTGGCTTTTTCACAAATGCAGATTTGTGACGTACTGTAGTATCTCACAATGTGAATTTATTTTTAACACTTTATTTTACAATGTGACACATAATTATGACTTTATTTTGTCATTTCAGCTTCATATGTGAAATATATTCACAATGTAACTATTTCTCACAGTTACAACTAGTTTTGATGCAATTTGACCTTCTTATAATTGCAGCTTTATCTCACAGTTGCGATTTTGTATATCATGATGTGAATTCATTTCTATCAATTACGACTTTATACTGTAACTCATAAACGTGACGCTATCTCATAATTGTGACCTTCCCCCCTCCCTTTTATTATTTTTTAATTTCAACTTTATATCTTACAATTGTGGCTCGCATAATTGTAACCCTGTCTGTGAAATCCAAGTCTCAAAATCTAATTATGAGATATCAAGCCTCAGTTTGATTTCAGCCAATAATTTCATTATGATTTCAATATTTGACATGGCCTTACTCAGCCAAAATTAAACATATCAAAGTTACATTTTTACAGAATGTTCTTTACCTTATGAAGGATAATTTTATGTAGAAAACAAAACGACTTTACCTGTTTTTTCTCAGTCGGGGTCATAATATATTTCAAAATCCCCCGTTTTATTACCCGTGCCAAAACTCTGTGAACATCAAGAGCTCATTATCAAAGGCACTGGACAAGCTGTGACATTAGACACCCAGGCCAGAGAACATCGATTGTTTAATTAACTTTCAATTAATGGCAGAGGGAAAGGACAGCAGAGAGCAGTCACGCTCACACTGGTTAAGCACGTTTGATTTCACCCCCTTTAGCGATCGGCATGCTCCTTACAGCATGTACGTTAAGCCACCAAAGAAATCTAATCTACAATGTGAACAATAAAAAAAGACGGGAAAGCCATTTCCACTTTACGTGCGCAGATCGTCTCTTGGCACGGCATTAGAGTTTTTGGGATGCAGTGTTAACTCTATATTTGGATTGCACTGGAGTGGATTAGAAAGTCTTTACTGCAAACCCACGGGAATCTGGCTGAAAGGGGAAAATGAAGAAGTGCTGTTTGTATCCTCGCTATACAAATAATTGCGAGTTCTCAAATTTTCGAGGACCCCACTATATGCTTTGATGTATAAATCCGCAATTCAGCCGGGATTAGAAGCTCCAAAGGTTAGGAGTTACTAATTACGGGAACCTTTTCTACATATCTAACGAACAGACATTGGTAATAAATACGAGCTAACATTGGATTCCAGAAATGTTGCCCATGTTGGACACACACTGCATTCAGCATCATTATCGAGATTCCGCAATAATATTTTAAAGTACAATTGGATAAAGGGAACCGTGAGGTACATGATACAAAGCCTGCTTGCTAATTAGCACTGTTCCAATGCCCCTTGGTCTTTTTTCTGTATAATTGAATTCAAATGATTCCCTTCTTCCCCGTTTTTCCCAATAACGAAGAGAAATTATGAAGAAAATGGCAAGCACGCGGCACAAATATGACAATCGCGACTGATTAACATGCACTTTTGATCTTATTACGTTTTTTTGGTGTAGGCGCCTGCCTTGAGTTTCTCATTGGCTCCCTTTTGCTCTGCCAGCCGAGCTGCGGCCAATCACGCCATCCCTCTCAGGACCTGCAAATTAAACATGTCCGGATCCAGGCGGATGGTTGCACTGCCCCAGGACATGGCGTTTCATCTCTTAATGAATGTGCCTGGAGGGGTCCCGCCTGGAGGGTTCTCTCAGAGGGGGCCCATGTCATCCCTCATTAGCCAGGGGGGGGGTTGCGTTCTGTACTCATTCTCAAGAACAGCCCCTCAGAGCGGGGAAGGGGATGTCCCTCCGATTTCTCTGTCTTGAGCTGAACTGTCTGGTGGAGTATTTGTATAATAGTTTGATTTTAATTTGTGGTGATGATTTTATCCTGTACATCAGTTCTGTCCAATTCTGCTCCTTGAGGGCCAACGGCCTATAGAGTTTTGCTCTGAACTCGTCTGGAAGCTAAGCTTGATTAGCCGGTATGTTTAATTAGGGTTGAAACTCTGCAGGACCGAGTGGACACCCCTGGTGTACTCCCTAAATGCATCAACGTCAAGCATCCTGTATCCTCAAATGACTAGTATTCAATAGTTTGATTTTAATTTGTGGTGATTATTTTGTCCTGTACATTAGGGATTTTCAATCCTGCACCTGGAGGTCCAAAGTCCTGTAGAGCAGTGGTTCCCAACCACATTCTTGGAGGCCCCCCAACACTGTACATTTTGCATCTCTCCTTTGTCTGACACACCCATTTCAGGTTTTGGAGTCTCTACTAATGAGCTAACGATCTGAATCAGGTGTGTTTGATTAAGAAGACATGGAAAACATGCAGTGTTGGGGGGCCTCCAGGAACGTGGTTGGGAACCACTGCTGTATGGTTTCCCTCTGAACAGTTTCAACACTCATCTGGAAGTTTCTAGTAAGTCTGAAGACCTTGATTAGCTGGTTCAGGTGTGTTTAATTAGAGTTGGAGCTAAACCTTGTAGGACAGACTGGACACCCCGGTGTACCCCCTAAATGCCTCAACGTAAAGCATCCCGTATCCTCAAATGACTAGTATTTGTATAATAGTTTGATTTTCATTTGTGGTGATGATTTTGTCCTGCACATCAGAGGTGTCCAATTCTGCTCATGGAGGGCCAACGTCCTGTAGAGTCCACTCCGAACAGTTCCACCACACTCATGTGGTTTCTAGTGAGTCTAAAGACCTTGATTAGCTGGTTCAGGTGTGCTCTGTAAGGGTTGGAGCTAAACTTTTTAGGACCGAGTGGACATCCCTGGTGTACTCCCTAAACACCTCAACGTCAAGCATCCTGTATCCTCAAATGACTAGTATTTGTATAATAGTTTGATTTTAATTTGTGTTCATGATTTTGTCCTGCACATCAGAGGTGTCCAATCCTGCTCCTAGAGTTCCAACACCTGTAGAGTTTTGCTCCAAACAGTTCCCACACACTCGTCTAGAAGTTTCTATTTCTAGTGAGTCTAAAGACCTTGATTAGCTGGTTCAGGTGTGTTTAATTAGGGTTGGAGCTAAACCTTGTAGGACCGAGTGGACACCCCTGGTGTACTCCCTAAAAACCTCAACGTCAAGTATCCTGTATCCTCAAATGACTAGTATTTGTATAATAGTTTGATTTTAATTTGTGGTCATGATTTTGTCCTGCACATCAGAGGTGTCCAATTCTGCTCTATGAGGGACAACGTCCTATAGAGTCCACTCCGAACAGTTCCACCACACTCATTTGGAAGTTTCTAGTGAGTCTAAAGACCCTGATTAGCTGGTTCAGGTGTGTTCAATAAGGGTTGGAGCTAAACTTTGTAAAACCGAGTGGACACCCTTAGTGTACTCCCTAAATGCTTCAACGTCAAGCATCTCATATCCTCAAATGACTAGTATTTGTATAATAGTTTGATTTTAATTTGTGGTCATGATTTTATCGTGTACATCAGGGGTTTCCAATCCTGCTCCTGGAGGGCCTACATCATATAGAGTTTCGCTCCAAACAGTTCTTGATTAGCTGGTTCAGGAGTGTTTAATTAAGGTTGAAGCCAAACTCAGTAGGACCGAGTGGACACCCCTGGTGTACTCCTTAAACATTTCAACATCAAGCATCCTGTATCCTCGAATACCTCTCGTTTCAAGTATTAATAAGGCTGTTGAAGGAAATCCCAAGAAGGCTTCCAGGTCTTTGGGATTTACAGCCAATCAGCTGACTCTAATAGCCTTTTTCCCTCGTTGCTGAATGTGGCTCTGTTGTTCAGTATAATTCCGCAGGATTTGTGATGTGTTTATGCAATCATTAATCTGGCCGTTTCTTTTCACTGGCCGGGATTAGAGTTCCCTTCGTTGGGCGCCAGGTAGGTTCACATAGAGGTAGCATACACTCATATAAACATAATGTTTTGTGCTACAGATGCATTTTACATGGCTTAGTAATGCAGAATGGAACCAGGCCAGGGCTGTGAAAACACTTGTACGGAGGACTAGATTTGCGCGCTGTAAGACGTCTCTGAACTCTGTCTGACAGCAGAGAGTGTGAGGCCACATTTCACACTGTAGGATCAGGGAATGTCTGTCTGCTCAGGTCGTAAGTGCTGTGTGTACATGACTGTGTAAAACACATCAGGGATCAACAGTAAGAATATGTGAGCATTTTGGTGTTGACAGAAATGTCACATTGGACCAGTGCTTTGGCATCACATTTAGCATTTGTTAAACAGTTCCTGTGCCTTGCAAGCTTAAACATTTTCTGTGTAATGATTTCTTTTATCTAGCTCTGGCGAAAATAGACAAGATTTAGTTGGAAGCGTCTGATGGGAGGCTGTTATTATGAGAACTGCAGAAGTATTTTATGGAATGTCATATGTTTTTATATCAGTTGCAAATCCGAGAGTGAATTATCTAAGCATTTTGTGCCCGTAAATGTAGGTTCGCCAGGCTGTTTATGTTTTAAGAGGTAAATATTGACATTACTAATCTGAATCGGATCGGTCTGCATTAGCAGTGATTATGTTTGTACAAGCGCGCAGTTAATGCTTCAGTAGCTTTTCATCTTGAAGAACTGCACCACTTGAGCATACCTTTTATAGTACACAAAGATGTTTTACTGCTTCGGAATAAAGATCCATCTCGTTCTTTCTTCCAGCATCCCCCTCTCTCTCTTCCCATCCATCAGGGCTGTAGCAACCATTATAACTGATGGATAGAAGAGTAGTAAAGACATTTCATCTCCTAATTTGTTTGGTGAATTTCACAAAGCCTGTCAGGAACATGGTCAGGTGACTTTATGGTCAGGTGATATATATAGGTGATATAGTTACTATGAAATAAATGATTACAATACAATCATATTATTATATTTATTTATAACATTTTAAAATATATCTGGCAAAAACAAAATGCAACCTTTTTTTTTAGTATGTGACATTATTTGAATGTCAATTTAAACACAATTTTACCCTCGAATTCACATTACCCTAATGTATGCGGATAGTTTTGTTGTGCTTTCGTTATTATTATTATTATTATTATTATTATTGTTATTATTATTTATTGTTTTTCTTAATTCCCATTATTGTTAATGGTCATCCTCAATATTTTATTTTATTTTATTTTATTTTATTTTATTTTATTTTATTTTTTATTACATTTTTGATGCTAGTGGCACAGAAATGATAATCACCTTTACACAGTGTTATTATTATTTTTTAAAAATATGTTATGTTTTTATTTTACTGTATGAGAATTATTTATTTATTTAGATTTAGTTAGTAATTGTTTATTTATATTTCACTATTATTAATTATTTAATTGATTAATTTAGTTTAGTATTTTTATAACATTTTTATTTATTTTGTAATTGTACAATATTTTATTTTAGATTCTATATAACTGTTATTTATAATAATAATAATAATAATTCTTAGTTTTATTTTTTACTTATTTATTTATTTATTTATTTATTTATTTGTAGAATGCCAGTTGGTGATGCTAGTGGCACAGAAATGACCTTCACCTCTACGCAATATAAACAATTATTTGTAATAATTATAATAATAAAAATAATAATAATTCACACTCACATTATTGTTATTATTATTATTATTATTATTATTATTGTTATTGTTATTTTTATTGTTGTTGTTGCTAATATTATTTACATTTATTTATTTATTTATTTTTAATTATTTCATTTTATTTATTTATTTTTTTTATTTATGGAATTCCAGTTGGTGATGCTAGTAGCACAGAAATGACTCTACGC